>QJPP01002767.1:0-231993 GCA_003996215.1 Jaltomata sinuosa | reverse complement strand
ATAGTAGCCACCCTCAACTTAGGCTGATTGCCTGGGTTGAGGTGCACGATGTCCAAGGAAGGACCAGGGCCAAAATAGGGATTCAACGTTAAACAGGAATGGTGACAGGTTATTGAAAGAACAAGGTCAATTTCGGCTCAAACAGGGATCAAAGGGATTATTTACATTTGGACGGTCTTATAGGTTAAGTGGACTGCACACAAAAAAGGGCCTGTGATCCTTTCCTAAGCAACCAACTTCAAACTTAACAAAATAGACCGGGCAAGTTCTAGATGCATGCACAGAGTAAGAATTTATAACAATTAATCTCACACACTCTTAGCACCAAGAAACTATATCGCTACCAACTATCAAACACCCGCTCGGCTTAAGCATACTCATTCTAATCATATTCACACAATGACATTCAAGGATCCAGACAGTCAATTGTTTCAACATAAGCTCAAAACCAGAAAATTTTTCAAGGGGCCTCGTTTTTAGACAAGAATAACGCATGCTTGCTATAGACACTAAAAAACTTTAAAACAACAACCTAAACATGCCGGTTCTACTAGATAGCACACCGTAGGGAAAAGAAATCGGCAACAAAAACCCTCGGTGGTGACTCACAGGTTTCCCAACACCTTCAACTTAGACTCATGCATTGTCCCCAATGTATATATGCGAAAGCTAAAAACTGTGAGAATAAAGGAATACCTGTGAAGTCGATATGACTCAAATTCCGGAATGATGTTGGAGACCGCCTGGGTCTCCAAAACAAGAGAACTCGATGGAGTACTTGTGTGCGCCAACCTCATGTTGCGCTCCAACTTCCTCTTTTATTGGCTCCGCAGCTAGTCGTAACCGCTTCTTCGCTCTTTCTTTGTAGATTCTCTTGCGGTGTTTTCGTTTCCTTGAGCTATTTACACCGCTTTCCGCAACATGCTTCTCTTTTCGCGGCATCCTTCTCACAACAGCTAGCGTCTCGACCAAACACTTCTCCTCAAGGTGCACATCCGCAGGAGCTTCCTTAACAGCATTGATGACTGCGACCACCCTCATGTCACTTGGTTGCTTCATCAATTTAGACACATCGAACTTGACCATTTCATTGTTCAATCGGAAGGTCAGTTCGTTTTTCTCCATGTCAACCAAAACTCTCGCCGTAGCTAACAATGGTCGTCCCAAGATTATGGGAACTTCGAAGGCCACTTCGCAATCCAAAATTACAAAGTCAGCTGGGAAGATAAGCTTACCGATCTTTATTAGCACATCAGACAAGATCCCTACGGGTCGCTTTACCGAACGGTCAGCCATCCTCACTCTCATGGACGTTGGTTTAGGAGCTCCCAAACCCAATTTGTCATACACTGCTAGCGGCATCAAATTTACACTAGCACCAAGATCACACATAGCTCTTCCGAAGTTGAGCTTCCCGATAGTACATGGAACAGTGAACGCACCTGGATCTCCTTTCTTTTCCACTAATGATCTAGAGGAAATAGCGCTGCAGTGATGGAGGTTGTCTTCCGGCTCAAAACTTACCGTCCTCTTCTTTGTGATCAAGTCCTTCATGAACTTGGCATAACCGGGCATTTGTTCCAGAGCTTCCACTAATGGTATGTTTATTGAAATCTGTTTTAACATGGTCATGAAGTTCAGGAACTTACTATCGTCAGCTTTCTTCTTCAACCTCTGGGGGAAAGGGGGTGGGTGTCGAAACATCATAGTTGGAAGCTTTTCAGCTTCCTTGCGTTTCTCTGCGGGCTTTGGCATTTCCTCCTCTACCGCCTCTTTATCATCCGCACTATCATCTTGAGCATGAATTACCGGATGTGATTCTGGTAATACTTTTCCGCTTCTTCTGGTGATCGCCATACAGCTTGCATCATTCTGCGGATGAGTGGTGTCGCTCGGCAAAGTACCTATTTTCCTTGGGTTTAGAGATGCCGAGATGTGACCCACTTGCTGCTCTAGTTGCTTGATCGCGGTTGAGTGTGACTCCACTACCAGACTCAATGTTGATAACTCATTCCGTATTGCCTTTACCCCAGAGTCCGTTGATTCCACCTTAAGCAGCATCTTCGCCATCATGTTCTCAAATTTGGACGTCTCAGTTTCGCTGCCAGTTTTGTCCCGATTGCCAGGTGGTATATACAACCCACCTCTATCGGAGTTGTTCCTCCAGCTTCCTTGGTCGCGATTTTTGTAGCCACCATTCTCATAGTGGTTGTCTCTTGGATAGTTCCGACCTTGGTTTCCCTGGCCATTGGCCTGGAAACCCCCCAAGTAATTGGCCTCCTCAGTCTCTATACCTTGGGAACCCACAACTTGCACCTTCTCTATACTTCCTGACGTCAAGTGCCTTGTCAGGAGATCCAACTGTGTTTTAAGATGCGCCATGTCTTGGTCGCGTTCCTCCTCTCTTCTGCGCTGCTCAGCTGACATACCAACTGTATAGGTGCTAGCTGCAACCTCTGAATCTCGTGTGTGCCAGGCCCTGTTGGTCTTGGTGAGCCTGTCTAAAATAGCTGTGGCGTCGGCAAAAGTGCGACCCATAAACGCTCCACCTGCTGCGTTATCCAATGTCGGCTTGGTAGCCGAATTTAGTGCCCTGTAGAGTGTCTGCATCAAGAATTCGTTGTTCAGCTGATGGTTGGGGCACTGTGTCAGCTTCTTCTTAAATCGCAACCAAGTCTCGTGCAGTGCTTCGTGCGGTTGCTGCCTGAAGTTGCTGATTTCGTCCCTCAACTGTATCATCCGAGAGGGAGGAAAGAACCTTTCTAGGAAAGCTCCTCTCAACTCTCCCCACGTTGCGATAGAGTCGGGGGTCAATTCTGTCAACCACAACGCTGCCTCATCAGACAGAGACAACGGAAACAACCTAAGCCTGATCGCAGTCTGACTCACTCCTGGCAGTTCGAACGATTTGCAGATCCCCACGAAATTCATCAAGTGCTGGTTTGGATCGTCACCAGCAACACCGCGGAACACTCCTCTCAAGTTCAACAGTTGGATCATCGTGCTAGTGATGTTGAACTTGGCTCCGGGCGGTAGCGGTGGAACAATAATGGCGCCCGTAGCGCCAGCTCCATCTAAGTCAAGATCCTCATCATTCCGTACCACATCATCCTGCAGACCACCAGCATTCAGATTTTGTTGGGCCTGCAGTTCCGCAGCGATCCTCGCTGCCTCTAGTTGTGCGGCCATATTCCGCCTCAATGTTCTCGCAAGTTCGGGGTCGTAAGGTACAATTTGTTCCCCCGAACCTCGGGTATTTGGCATGCACAACCTGTACCCTGTCCAAAAACAAAAACAACAAACAAAAATAAAAGCAAGAAATTATGACTAAAAGTCAACTAAACACACCAGACTTAATCAAAAACCGTATTCCCCGGCAACGGCGCCATTTTTGATAACGCTCAAACTACACCTCAATTTAAGAAGCGTAAGCGATCGTTGTCAAATATATAACCCAACAAGGTTGGGGTCGAATCCCACAGAGAATATGGTGATGATTAAGACTTTAGTGAAGTATGTGACTAGTCGTCAATCGTTTCCAGTAAATAACAGGGGGGGTTTTGTAATCAAATTGTAAACAAAACAATAATAAACGTAGGAGAAATAATCAGTAGGAGAGAATGCGAACTAGGGACGTGGTTACCATGGCGTTGTAACAATGTCGATTCTAGGCTTAACCGGGTTCTTTCTATATGAATGTCACGATGTGATTGCGTCATTGTATCGTCTAAACGTCTCTCGACCAAATAAACAAATTTCCTTTTATCTTCTCTCGATCTCAAAAAGATGTGCTTTTTAGCTCTCAATCCTAACATCAAGTAGATTAATCCAGTTACGGCATTAATCTTTAAGACGAGAGTTGGTAGTCTCGAATCCTTGTTGTTAATCAAGTTTCCCGGTTTTAATCTCTTTCTCAAGCAAATTAAACCTAGGCATGTTCTAATGTTTGCAACCCACTAGAAAACGTGACATAATGTATGATTAACAACGTGACAATACATAAATCGAACCCAACGCTACCCGGAATCTATATTGCTACGTTTGCCATGGCTCCCACAACCCTAGTTGCGGGAGTTTTAGTTAACCATGCTATAAAGAAAAGAGAAGAGAATTGAATTCATAATAAGGAGAAGAAGTTCTTACAATATAATGAAAACCAATCTTCAATAATCCAATAACAAGAAAAACCAAGAACTCACGAACACGAATTCAAGAATCCGAAAACGTGTTGTTGCTCTCAAAAATTTACTAAAAACTATTCTAAAACTATTGGGTGTCTTCTCATTACATAAACCTATCATAGGGTATTTATAGGAGTCAAAGAAACCAAATCCAAAACGGGCTAGGAATCCCCAAAACGCGGGTCGCCGCCTCACGCCACTGCCTAAGCTTGACGGTCAGGCTGACGGACCGTCAAGGCAGTGACGGACCGTCGCCTGGACCGTCACTGCTAGGCAGTGGTGTCGCCTCCTTTGCTGCCTCCACGCGACGGTCTATGTGACGGACCGTCACACATGTGACGGACCGTCACTCAAACCGTCACCCTTAGGCAGAACTTCGTTTTTCTCGTATTTTCTTCCGTTTTCGTGTTTGCTTCCATTTCCTACAAATACAACATAAAAACATCAAAAACAACAATGGTTGCTTGAAAACGTACGATTGTTCTTAGTAAAAAGGAGTCGAAAGTGACGTAAATTAGCGTCACATCAACTATGACTACTAACTGACTGGAGTTCCCGAATAAGGAGAACTCATCCCTTGCTGACTGGAAACTGCGATCTGTCAGACCATGATCCTGGGAGCTAGCACTGTAACCTAAATCATATAATGATATAGCAGAAGGAAGGTATGTGGTC
Organism: Jaltomata sinuosa; assembly: GCA_003996215.1. Classification (NCBI taxonomy): domain Eukaryota; kingdom Viridiplantae; phylum Streptophyta; class Magnoliopsida; order Solanales; family Solanaceae; genus Jaltomata; species Jaltomata sinuosa. Next base: position 227,137 of record QJPP01002767.1, on the reverse strand, counting down.
AATACTTTTAATGTACTGAGCATGTGAGATAATGCACTAACTTTAAATCATGAGAAAATACGTGTATACTGAAAGCATGGCTGAAAACTAGACTAAGTATAACATATGAAGTGCATAAGTCAAAACTATAGAATATAAGCTCTTTTACTGAAAAAGGTGTAAATCATGTTTCTGAACTGTAACTGTGAGTCATGGTGTTTAAAGAGAAGTAAAACTGTTACTTGGGATTCCATGGACCAAAAACATAAAGTATGTCTGCAAATCATGGAATAGTGCAACTGAGCTGAAAGTCATGAGTCGTGCTAAAATTCATGTTTAAGGTAAATCCTTAGGTGAGTTTCTTCGACTAAACATGTTGAAATTACAGATATAGTGTACTGAATGCAAGCTCAAAGGTATAAGATGATGCAATGAACAAGTATATGGATATAAAACTGTATAATACTGATGCAATGACCAAGTATATAAACATGCAACCGTATAATACTAAATTGAATAACTAAATACAAGGTCATGCAATAATTAATATGGACTGTGGGAGATACTATTAACTGAGATACCCTAAGCTGAGCTAACTATGGGGCCAACCTGTAATCCTGGATGGAAGGGTGTTCATACCTTGTCAAGTGTTAAAACAAATTTGACGTGGATCCACTAAACTGATGTCCTCAAGGTACAAGGGTGTCCAGCCTAATCTAGGGCAGCTGAACCCTTTGATACCTATGGTGGCACTGTAGTTCTGAGACTTAAGGACTACTACTACAGGTCTTAGCCTAATCTAACAGTTGAGCCTTCATCCCTTCGTCTGCTAGGTGCTAAGTCTACTCCCAACTGAATATAAAGAAATGAATGCAACTGAAATACTAGATAGCTCAAATATACTGATGTTCTGAGAATGCATAATAATACTGAGATTGAAAGCATTCTATTTTTCTGAAAAGTTGTATGCTAATAACTGGGTAATTTTATGCTTTAAAACCGGGTACTAGTAGACTAGGCTGTATTCTGAAGAAAAGTTAATTCATGTGAAAATACTATAATTTCATGCTATGTTCTTGAAAAGAAAGCTAATTCATGCAAAAGATGTTGTAAATCCAGGTTAAGTCTGTTTCATCAAAATTATAGGGATTTAAGAAAATGTCCATAAAACATCATGTAATATCACTTAACATGTATGGGAAACATATAATATCATAAGAAATTCAATTCTGTAAAGACATGCATAGTTGGGTGAAATAAGGCTAGAATTTGCTTCTTCTAAAATCTAGGTTTTTGAAATCTAATTGCAATAATTCTTGTAAAAATTGTTCTGACAAGAATAGTAGTCATGTAGAATCATCAAGGGATCGAATTCGTAGTAAAACACTTATTTGAGTAAGAACCCTAGAATCATAGCTTGTAAGAATCATACTGAAAAGCTTGAACTTTGGGCATGAGGGTGAAAAGGAACCCTCATTGGAAACCCACATACTTGGTGGATGATAATCTTTGAAGAGAACCTGAAGTTTGAAGATTGGTGGAGAAAGCCTGAGGTCTGAAATTTAGAGAAGAACACTCTTTTCTCTTTTGGAGCTAACTTGAGAGATTGAATGAGGAAACCTGATATGTTGGGAGGTATTTTACTTAATAAAATAAGCCTTAAACTATTTATAGTCGGAGCTAAAAGAAGAAGAAATGGTCATAAATACCCCTGGAATACAAAATTAAAAACTACTGAAAAAACTCGGCGTTGGGTTCCACGAGCATGAACCACGACCCGTAGAATGGATCACGGTTCGTGAAAAGGGTTCGTGGTTGTTGGGGAAAGTTTCTGGCCTCTAGAATAATTTCCACGAGTTGGTTTCATGACCAGTAGATCATTGCATGACCCGTGGAACCTTCTCATGGTTTTCAGGCAAAAAAACAGTTTCAGGTCTGATTTCCATGAGTTGGTTTCATGTCCCGTGGATCATTCCACGACCCATGGAACTTTCTCGTGGTTTCTATCTATTATTTTGACAGACAGACACCCTTTAGTAAAACACTAATAACCTTTTACTACAAACTCTTATTAATGCACAGTAGGTGGCATTGGAAAGAACACTCGAAGACCTTTAATTTGGTGGGTACTAGACTACCTAACACTTTATATTCAGCGAGTTATTATCATTTTAAGTTGACCCTAGTTTAGTCTTACATGAAAACTTCTTTGGTTGGGGTGCTTTCAACTTAACTTGCTTATAGGAGTTTCTTATGAACATAATTCACATCCAAAGCACTCACCACACTAGAGAAATGATCATGACACTCATGGAAATAGTTTGGGTCTTATCTTGGAATTTTTGGGGTGTTACAATATCTCCCCCTTGGGATCATTCATCGTCGAATGAAGACTAACTAGGCTGAGGTTGTGGGGAAAGAGCTGAAATTCCACCAACTGAGTTCTAAAAGATGGAGTACTAACATGGTAACTAATTTCTGACTAAAATATGAATTGAGCTGGGTTTGTGAGGCATGTATGCATACTGAGAGCATAAGAACACTGATAAGACATAAAACTGAATGTACATCATGATAACTGGTTTGGAGTGAGTAGGGACTTAACTGAAACTCATAAAGAATGAACTCATTCTTTAAAAATCATATTTAGCTAAAAAGAACATAAAACTGAGAGGAATAACTATACGAGAAAACTATTCTTTTCTAAACTGAACTTACTAGCATGGACTGAACTGAGCGTAGGGCCTTCTGGCCTTAGGAATGATTACTGGCAGGTATGAACTGATCTAATATGCGGAGTCTACTATCTTGCTATCTCAAGCTACTGGACAAAAGGTATGAGCATCCTGGGTAGGGAGTAAGAACAAGACTATTCTTGCCTTAACCAATACGATTGATAGCTTTTAAGCTTAGGCACACCTTTTAACCACACTAACTCATATAAATACCGCATTTACCATTTGCAACTAAAATTCTCATTAGTGCACAAATAGATGCTGAGGTCCGAGCCTAATTACTTTCTTTCCACCATGTTCAAGCCTGTCTCAACTAAATCTCTTGCATCTAGAGTCATCGCCCAAGAATGGTATTTCTTCTTATCAAGAAAATCAACAAACCTTGAGTTCAAATCAATGGGTCACTAGTCGAACAAAGAAAAGGCCCACATGTATTTCACCATGACATTCAAGCCTAGTACTATGATCACCTTATGGCTTATTAAGAGCTAGCACTATCTGAGGCTTCTATCCTCTTCCCTAGCATATGTAGAAACTGTAACTGCAAGAACTTCTACAAAGGGACACCAAAAAGAGGAAAATCTAGTACTTCCCATCTAGGCTACTGCTTAGCTCCCTCCACTAACAACTGCGACAATATAAGCAGAGATCACTGAAGGAATAGAGTGGGATCATGAGCATCACAAATGAAGGGATACTGATCGGTCTTGACTTACACGTAGCATGATCTAGCCACTCAAGGTGAGGTCTGAGAAATCAAGTGCAAAGGCCTGAGTGTCTCATATTTTGTACCTATGAAGCATGGTTAGAGTAAGGAAATCATAAGCATGAACTGTTCAAGAAATCTGGTCTGATCATATACATGATGTGTCATGATTTCATTGGCCATTCAGGCATATCTTGAGGACTAAACTGAGTACATAGAACTAAGCATAATGTGAGACATGAGTTTACTTGTATAATGAGTCTCATGGCATAAAGGTGGAATTTATAGAATTGTAGAGTAAGACTGGAATCGTTGTCTGGAGAAATTTTCTGTTTCCTTTAGGAGATGAGCATGGACATAAATATGTATGGAGTGCATGAACTTATCCGTGAGCATCACACAAATACGTCTGAGTATAGTGTCACCTTGACTGAAGTGCTAGGAAATCCGCTGGAACAAGAATAGATCGATATCCTATCATAACCCTTTCTAGAATTCTATACTGGTTAAGTCACAAGACTAGACTTGGTTCTTAATTCTACCATCTCCCTCTTAGCTTAAACGTCACTCCTTTAAGTCTGTGGATCTCTCTCCCAAACTAGTCTATAATAACTAACTCTTGTAAGTTTGGGGTATCACTGTATTCCTGGACACTAAACTCTCCCTAATAGGCTATAACTGAAGATGCTAAACCCTTTCTAGGTCTTCTTCTGAGGCATCTCTTAGCTTCTTCTTTACCCTTAAGGCTATCACTAGAGGACTCATACTCTTACTAGGGTATATAACCACTTCTTCTAGCACTTAGAAATTTGACCTTTGCTTATTCGTCTACTAGCATCACATCTCTAAGTTCATATCCACCCAAATCAACTGAATTAAAACCATACTAAGAAAATTCAACATCGTCCATCTGTAATCTCCTGAATATCATGCACAACATACTAATCTTTATACACACCTACCCTTACACCATTCAAGGATCTCCTTCACCTAGTTTAAACATGCTCTGAGTCATCTTAACCAATCATTCTTCCTCTTATAGCTACTATACTTCTGAATTTGTACATCTAGTATTGGGGTCATTCTTCTACTTATGGCCCACAACATCTCAGTTCACACTATCTATTAATTGACTACACTACCCAAGCGCTTACACAACTATACCTTTTGGCTAAGGTGCTATTCATAGTAAAGTTTCTAGAGAGGGGGGTCTGAGAGCACATTCTACTGTAGGCTCAACTGCACGAGTGGAAAATGGTACATGCTCTTGGATTGGTAGACTTTAATGCACTAGTTGGCTCCTCTCAAGCCCTTGTGCAGTCTATTAACTTTCTAATGGCTCTACCTGAGAGAATCTCACTGACAGGAATCTGAAATTTACTGTTCCCACCACCTCAAAGATGAGGCATGATTGGAGGAATTGTATTTACCCAAGAATCTGCATAAGTTTCTGAAGGAACAACTTTACTTCATGATCTGGAGTATGAACAAAGGGAAACATTTCCCAAATGTCCCATAGCCTCCTGATTATAAGTGTGGTGTACAACACACCCATTAGCAGAACTCTACTAAACATGGCTTCAAAGACACCCTAGGACACTTGAACTTTGTGCTCTGATACCAAGTTTGTCAGGCCCCGAGCCTACACCCTGGACACGACATGATGCTTAAAGTCACAAGTGACCCCAAGCTAACCCATGGCCTGACATACTACTGAGATATAGACTGGAAGATAATGCAAAAACTAAAATGTGCTGAGCTCTTTAAAAATGTTATAACAAAATGATCTATCATAAGCTGAGATACAATAACATTTGAAAACTGATACAATAACTGACTGACTGTCTAACTGTCTATGAAGCCTCTATTAACACTGACTACAGTTAGCCGGGATATGACCCCCAACTATATCTAATCAATATATAAGAACTAAAAATAAACTACTAACTGATTGGAGTTCTCGAATAAGGAGAATTCATCCCTTGCTAACTAGAAGCTGCGATCTGTCTTACCATGATCATGGGAGCTAGCACTGTAACCTACATAATAAAACAATGTAGCACAAGGAAGGTATGCGGTCAGTACTTTGAATGTACTGAGCATATGAGATAATGCACTAACTTTAAATCATGAGAAAATACATGTATACTGAAAGCATGGCTGAAAACTAGACTAAGTATCACATCTGAAGTGCATAAGTCAAAACTATAGAATATAAGCTCTTTTACTGAAAAAGGTGTAAATCATATTTCTGAACTGTAAGTGTGAGATCATGATGTTTAAGATAAGTAAAATTGTTAATTGGGATTCCATGGACCAAACAGATAAAGTATGTCTGTAAATCATGAAATAGTGAAACTGAGCTGAAAGTCATGAGTCATGCTAAAAGTCATGTTTAAGGTAAATCCTTAGGTGAGTTTCTTCTACTAAACATACTGATATAGTGTACCGAATGCAAGCTGAAAGGTATAAGCTGATGCAATGACCAATTATATAAACATGCAACTGTATAATACTAAACCGAATAACTAAATACAAGGTCATGCAATAATAAATATAGACTGTGGGAGCTACTATTAACCGACATACGCCAAGCTGATCTAACTATAGGGACAACCTGTAATCCTGGATGGAAAGGTACTCAGACCTTGCCAAGGGTACAACCAAATCTAACGTGGATCCACTAAACTGATTTCCTCAAGGGACAAGGGTGTCCAGCCTAATCTGGCAGCTGACCCCTTTAATACCTATGGTGGCACCGTAGGTCTGAGACTTAGGGACTGCTACTAAAGGTCTCAGCCTAATCTGATAGTTGAGCCTTTATCCCTTTGTCCGCTTGATGCTAAGTGTACTCCCAACTGAATATAAAGCAATGAATGCAACTGAAATACTAGATAGCTCAAATATACTGATGTTCTGAGAATGCATAATAATACTGAGACTGAAAGCATTCTATTTTTCTAAAAATTTATATGCTGATAACTGGGTAATTTCATGCTTTAAAACCAGGTACTAGTAGACTAGGTTGTATTCTGAATAAAAGTTAATCCATGTGAAAATACTACAATTTTATGCTATGTGCTTGAAAAGAAAGCTAATTCATGTAGAAGATGTTGTAAATCCAGGCTAAGTCTATTTCATCAAAATTCCAGGGATTTAAGAAAATATCCATAAAACTTCATGTAATATTATTTAACATGTATGGGAAACATATAGTATCATAAGAAATTTAATTCTATAAAAACATGCATAGTTGTTTGAAATCAGGCTAAAATTTGCTTCTTCTAAAATCTAGAGTTTTGAAATCTAATTGCAGAAATTCATATAAAAATCGTTCTAACAAGAATAGTAGTCATGTACAATCATCAAGGGATTGAATTCGTAGCAAAAAACTTATTTGGGTAAGAACCCTAGAATAATAGCTTGTAAGAATCATACTGAAAATCTTAAACTTTAGGCATGAGGGTGAAAGGGGACCCTCATTGGAAACCTACATACCTAGTGGATGATATTCTTTTAAGAGAACCTGAAGTTTGAAGCTTGATGGAGAAAGCCCTAGCTTTGAAATTTGGAGAAGAATGCTCTTTTCTCCTTTGAAACTGACTTAAGGGATTGAATGAGCAAAACTGATATGTTGGTAGGTATTTTACTTAATAAAATAAGCCTAAAACTATTTATAGTCAGAGCTAAAAGAAGAAGGAATGGTCTAAAATACCCCTATAATAATAAATTAAAAACTGCTGAAAAAGCTCATCATTGTGTTCCACGTGCATGAACCACGACTCGTAGAATGGATCACGGTTCGTGAAAAGGGTTCGTGGTTTCTGGGAAAAGTTTCTGGCTTTTGTACTGATTTCCATGTGTTGGATTCACGACCCGTGGAACCTCCTCATGGTTTTCGGGCAAAAAAATAGTTTCAGGTCTGATTTCCAGGAGTTGGTTTCACGGCCCGTGGATCATTCCACGACCCATGGAACCTTCTCGTGGTTTCTGTCTGTCATTTTGATAGACAGACAACCTTTAGTAAAACACTGATAACTTTTTGCTACATACTCATATTAATGCCCGGTCAGTGGCGTTCGAAAGAAGACTCAAAGAATTTTGATTTGGTAGGTACTAGGCCACCTAACATTTTATAATTAGGGAGTTATGATCGTTTGAAGTTGATCCAAGTTTAGTCTTATATGAAAACCTATTTGGTTGGGGTGCTTTCAACTTAACCTGCTTAGAGGAGTTTCTTATGAACATGATTCACATCCAAAGCACTCACCATACTAGAGAAATGATTATGATACTCATGGAAATAGTTTTGGTCTAAAAATAAAATGTAAACTGGGGACCCCTATCTGAGATGATAGACAAGGGAACCCCATGCAACCTGACTATCTCGCTGATGTAGAGTTTGGCATAGTCCTCTGTGAAATGTATAGTCTTGATAGCCAAGAAATGAGCTGATTTAGTAACCCTGTCCACTATCACACAAACAAAGTCATGCTGTCTACGAGTACGAGGTAAACCTATAATGAAATCCATGTGATCACCTCCCACTTCCAAGTAGGAATACTAATATCCTGAGTTACACCTCATGGTTTCTGATGATCTAATTTTACCTACTAATAGTTGGGACACTTAGCCACAAAATTTGCAATGTCCCTCTTCATGCCGTTCCATTAATAGACTTTCCGTAAATCACGGTACATCTTTGTGGAACTAGGATGAATAGAGTATCTAGAATTATGGGCTTCTGTAAGGATCTACTGCCTCAACTCACCCATATTAGGTACACATAAACGACCCTGGTAGCAAAGCACACCATCTCCCCCTTGGGAGAAAACCTCTACTCTCTGCTGATGAATTGTACCTTTCAACTGAAGCAAGATGGGATCATTGTCATATTTCCCTTTAACCTCTGATACCAATGAAGATTCTGACCCATTTTGGACTATCACACCACTATCTGTCGTGTCCATAAGGCAAACTCCTAAATGAGAAAGCCTGTGAACATCTCTGGATAGTTCTTTCTTCTCTTCCTCAACATGTGACACACTACCCATGGACAGTCTGCTGAGGGAATCAGCCACTACATTGGCCTTACCCGGATGGTAGAGCACATTCATATCATAGTCTTTGAGAAACTCAAGCCACCTTCTCAGACGAAGATTCAACTCTTTCTGGGTGAACACGTACTGGAGGCTCTTATTATCTGTGAACACATCTACATGGACACCATATAGATAATACCTCCAAATCTTTAGGGCAAACACAATTGTTGCATGCCTAAAGTCATGAGTCTGGTAGTTCTTCTCATGAATCTTAAGCTGTCTAGAGGCATAGGCTATGACCTTACCTTGATTCATCAAAACACAACCCTGGCCGACCCTAGATACATCACAATAAACCACGAAGCCATCGGAACCCTTTGGTAGAGTTAAAATGGGAGCAGTAGTCAACCTGGTCTTCAATTCTAGGAAGCTTTTATCACACTCATCTGACCACTGGAACTTGACCTTTTTTGAGTCAACTTGGTCAATAGGGCAGCTATGGTTAAAAATCTTTCAACAAATCTCTGATAGTAACCAGCCAAACCCAAAAAACTCCTGATATCTGTAGGAGAGGTGGGTCTTGGCTAGTTCTTCACTGCTTTAATCTTCTGAGAATCAACTTGGATTCCCTCACTAGACACCACATGACCCAGGAAAGCAACTTATTTCAACAAGAATACACACTTACTGAACGTGGTGAAAAACTGGTGATCCTTGAGAGTCTGCAACACAACTCTCAAATGGTCTACATGCTCTCTCTCGCTCCGAGAATATATGAGTATATCATCGATGAAAACAATGATGAACAAGTCTATATACTGCTTGAACACTCGGTTTATCAGATCTATAAAGTCTACAGGAGCATTCGTTAGTCCAAAAGACATAACTACAAATTCATAGTGACCATACCAAGTTCTGAAGGCTGTCTTCAAAATGTCACTATCTCTGACTCTGAGCTGATAATAGTTGGACCTCAGGTCTATCTTAGAGAAGCAACTAGAACCCTGAAGCTGGTCGAACAAGTCATCAATCCTGGGGATGGGATATTTATTCTTGATTGTAACTTTGTTCAACTAACGGTAGTCGATGCACATCCTGAGAGAACTGTCTTTCTTACGCATGAAGAGAACTAGAGCACTATATGGAGAGATGTTGAGCCTGATGATGCCCTTATCTAAAAGGTCTTTCAACTGTTCCTTCAATTCCTTAAGCTCAGCTGGAGCCATTATGTAAGGAGGAATCAAAATAGGCTGGGCATCTGGAAGGAGATCTATTTTGAAGTCGAGTTCCCTTTTGGAAGGAACTCTAGGAAGATCTTCTGGAATTTATTCACCACTGGTACAAACTCAAGAGTTAGGGTTTCAGAGTTGGAATCCTTAACCTGAATAAGATGATAGATATACCCTTTGAAAATTATTTTCTGGCCTTAAGGTAAGAGATGAATCGACCTACAGGCACTGAGGTACTACCCTTCTATTCTAAGGCTGGCTCATTTGGAAACTGAAACCGAATGATCCTAGTTCTGCAATCAACTGAGGCATAACAGGAATATAACCAATCCATGCATAGAATAATATCAAAGTCAGTCATTTCTAACTCTACGATATCGACTGAGGTGACTTTCTGGGAAATTATGACAAGGCAATTTCTGTATACCCGTCTAACGATAACTGGGTCAGCAACTGAAGTAGAGATTGAGAAGGGTTCTGGGAGAACTTTTGGATTGACACAAAATTTTACTGCTATATATGGAGTTACAAAATAAAGCGTAGCCCCTGGATCTAACAATGCATAAACATCAAAATGAAAGACTTGTAATGTACTTATGACCACATCGGGAGAATCCTCCTAGTCTTGTCAAGTCTTAAGGGCATACATCCTGTTTTAGCATTGACCACCACTTGTACAAGATGAGGCACCATGCTGAGTGGGGCAACCCACAGGAGCTACTGTAGAACTATCCTGGTTCTATGGGCAAACATCCTTGCCTTTCTGAGAAGCTGCTGTACAATCTCTCATCATGTGGCTTGGCTTGCCATACCAAAAACAATTTCCACTACCTACCATGCATTCACCCTGGTGGTTTCTACCATACTTCTTGCAAACTGGATTAGTGCGCCCGCTAGTAACTATACCTTGGGACTTAGAGCCTGGTGCTCTATCTCATCGATCTTGTCTGAACTTAGGCACTAGCAGATGATGGAGATGGAGCTGAAGATTTCTGACGGAACTGAGAGTGGTTACCACCCTCTGACCTAAATTGAGAGTAGTTGAAGTCACCTGTCCAATCTCTCTTCCTGTCTGCTACCCTCTCTTTGATTTTCTCTTTCTCGATCTACTGAGCATAAGTAACCAACCTGGAAAAATCCATCTCCTTAACCAGCATAGTAGTCTTGCACTCCTTGACCATATTATCCGACACACCGGATACAAACTTACTCATACGGGCCCTGGAGTCATCTACTATTGTCGGAGCATACTTAGACAACTAAGTAAACTTGAATGCATACTCCTTCACACTCATATCACTTTGCTTTAAGTTAATGAACTCTTGGACCTTGGCTTCCCTGAGCTCAAGTGGGAATAACCTATCCAGAAATGCAGTTTTGAAGTAGTTCCAATCCACTGGACCTGCATTAGCATAATGAGATTCCTTCCACTGCTGATACCATGTATAGGCCACTTTTTTCAGCTAGTAGGCAGTTAGCTGGAGTGACACATAATATATTTGTTACCTTCTAGATGTCATCAAGAAACTCTTGTGGATCCTCCTCTGACTTGGACCCATGAAATTTTAGAGGGTTCATCCGAGTGAAGTCCCAGATTCTAGCTGCAACATTGTTAGTATGAGGTGGAGTTGGTGCCATAGCCTGCTGATTGAAGTGAGTAGTCATGGACTAATAAAGAACCTGGAAAGAAGCTCTGAATACAGCATGAGTAACTTGCTCATTCAGAGGGTCTGCTAGAGCTGTTGGTGCTTGCTGATTCCTGGCATTGGCTCTTCTAGGAGGCATTTTCTGTAACGCGTAAAGGACGAGTTAGAAGGAGATTAAATAGAGTTCATACTCTATAGCATGAGCTGTAAAAGAAATAAGGGAAGTTGTTCCTAATGACATCTCATAGATTCTCCCCCATAAGTGTGGTGTGCTTCACACCCACGAAAATAGACTCTATGTGACGCGACTTTCAGATACCCTAGGACACTTTAACCTGATGCTCTGATACTAAGTTTGTCATGCCCCAAGGCTACCCCCTAGATGTAACATGGTGCTCAGTATCACAAGTGACCCCAAGCTAACCCATAGTCTGGCATGTCTAAATAATTTTTGATAAAAACATACACTATGCAAAAATTGAAAATGAATTAATATCTGAAGTGGGAAAGAGCCCAAAACATGTTTGAATATAAAATATATCAAGAGTATTATGATGCCTGAAAAACAACACTAACAACTCAATAGCTGAATCTAGTCTTGTTTAAAAGCCTCTAACTGATATGAGTTATTAGGACATGCCCCTAGCTAACTCGATTAGTCTGAAACTAAAATATAAAACTTAAATAAATAAGCATATCTATCATCCTCGAACTATTAGGACTCACCATTGAAGCTGTTGAGTAAGGACTGGAAATTGAGCTAAATATGGTCTGGATGTTGAGCGCCTAAACCTACATCATACAATGATGTAGCATAAAAGTATGAATCAATACTTTGAATGTACTAAGCATGAGGGATGTATGCTAAGCTGAACAACATAAGACTGAACATGGAAATACATACTGAAACATAAACTGATAGATAAGCTGAATACAATGACCAAGTAACAATCATGAGTATATAGCATGCTGAACTGAATAACTGGATACAAGTTCAATGCAACATGAGTTTGAATGTGGGAGGTACTATTAAGTGACATACCCCAAGTTGAGCTAACTGTGGGGCCAACCTGTACCCCTGTATGGAAGGGTATTCATACCTTTCCAAGGGTACAAACAAGTCTAACGTGGATCCACTAAACTGATTTTCACAAGGGACAAGGGTGACTAGCCTAATCTGACAACTGACCTCTTTCATACCTACGGTAGTGCCGTAGTTCTGGGATTTGGGGATTACTACTAAAGGTCTCAGCCTAATTTGATAGTTAAGCCTTCATACCTTCATCCGGTTGGTACTAAGTCTACTCTCGACTGAATGTAAGAAATGATATGCAAGCTGAAATACTAGATAGCTCAAATACTGATAATCATATGAGAATGCAACATACATATACTGAAACTGATGGCATCCCATTCTGAAGCATGATTGTTTGAATTATCTACCTAGCAAGTATAATTCTTTACTACTGAAATTAACACAAGCTAGGGTTTCTAAGTCCTGTATATATGAATATACTAATTCTCCAAGAAAATATGAATTAAATATCATATAAGCAGTACCATATGAATTGCAATAAATCCCTAAGATTTAGGAACCGTAGGTATGAATAATTCATTGAGAACTGAAGAACTGGCTAAATCTAGGGACTCAATAGGTGAAAGGAACCCATTGATGAAATCCCGCATACTTGGAGAAGAATCTATGGAGAAATCCCTTGAACTTTGGGGTTGATCTTGAAGGAACCTTCTGCTTGTTCTTGAGCAAAACTATCACCTCTTTTCTTCTTTTCTTTCTAAGTCTGATTAGTTTTTGGAGAGTGGAGAAATAAGAGTGAAAATCCCTTTGATTACCCCACAAAATGACTAAGGTTTGGAAATAAAAAGGTAGGGAAAAGATTGGAATGCCCCTGAATTAATTAAAAAAAAGCTGCTAAAAATTGCGACTCAAGTACCACGACTTGGTTGACAAACCAAAGTCCTAGATGACAGATTGGCAACTGAATCACGGTCCTATGCGTGAGTCTTGGGGGTTCTATGATCTGAGGATTCCACGAGTCCACAGGATGGACCGTGGTTCTGAACGACGGTTCATCGTATGACTCGTGGTTCCTGGGACTTGGACTGAGGGTCCTCTGAGGTTCTGGTTCCACTAGTACACAGGATTGACCGTGGTCTTGGACTACGGTCCATGATCTAACTCATTGTTCCTGGACCATGAACTGGGGGTCCTCTTGAAATTGAAACTATGGTTGGGACGATGGACCGTTGTTCCAAACTACAGTCTGTGATCTTGACCGTGGTTTCTAGAAACTTGAGTTTTTCTAAAAAAATTCTCCTGAGTACAGTCAAAGTAGCTGGTTTAGATCCTAGGGTATTACATAGGGTCTCTTGTAGGTCATGGCTAGTTGGATAGAAATAAGTCCCTTGGGCATGTGTGTACACTCTTTTGCTTAGTATTGCATCATTGCATGTTTGTTCAGAGTTACTTGATATTATGAGCTGAATGAAACTAAAGAGACTAGACTTATAGATGAGAGATGGATAGGCAGATGTTCCATATGATATTACTTGAGGGTGCATCCCTATATTTTATGATGGTACTTAGTGAATTCTATGAACTTGATATTGTTGTTGAACTGAATTTGAGATGATTATTTGTTGATTGATTTAAGTGCCAAGTGTTAAGGTGCCTTTTACTTCTTATATGGTTTTACCATATTCATTTTTTTGTTTGAGTCGGCCTATGATACCTACCAGTACATAGTATTTTGTACTGGTGCTACCCTATACTCTTCTTTTGTTGAGTGCAGACAATGTTCCAGAGGCTGAGATGCGACCTCGAGTTGAGTAGGGGAGTTGACTTCAGATACAAGGGTAAGCACTACTTCTCAGGTTGCTATGGATCCTGAACGAGTTGTTGTCCTTCTGTCATGCAATGGAATTCTTATGATTTTACTGCTTTTAGTACCTTTTTGAAATCTTAGACAATGTTTTTGTTTTGAGTTCTTGTACGATGTCTTTTAGTTCTTGGGGGATGTTAAACTACTTATGCATTTTATTATTCATTTATATTAGAGTTGATTTATTTATGACTTTAGTAAATGGTTGATTTACTTTATCTATCCTAAAATTGGCTAAGTTAAATGTTTGGGTTCCGGGTTAGTTGGTTCTCCCATTGGAAGGTTAGCTGGGTGCCACTCACGGCCTTGTTGGGTCATGACAAAGTTTGTATCAGAGCATCAGGTTCATTGATCTCATCATATAAGGACGTGTCTAGTAGAGTGTTGTGGAATGGTAAGGAGACATCTGTACTTTTCTGCAAAAGGCTACAAGACTTTAGGAAACCTCAACTTCTTTCATTCCTTGTGCTTTTACTTGATTCCAATAAGTATCTGGTAATCCAAATTGGTATCTAACTCTTTCACTCTTAGTTTTGCAGATAGTGAGAATACATGCATCTGAGGCTAGAGAAGCAGTGCCCGAGCCAGTTGTCAAGTCGGTGATTTATGCAAGAGACTGAGTGAGAGGTAGATCTAGAGGAAGGAGGAAAGTTGAACCCGCCAGGGGTGGAGTGCAAGACGCTGCTTAGGCTCAATAAAGGCCAGCATCTCCTCCTTAGTAGGAACAACTTCCTGAGGTTGTGGGGAATTGGAATTCTGTCACAATAATCTCAATTCAAGCAAGATAGTAAAGTAAAATGGGTGTACAAATGAGAGTAGACGACTAGAGATGTGCATCCAATAGGGCTCTGATGTGGGATAGGGTGATTGCCTATTCATGCAAATTCTCGCTCATTGACATAGGTAGCCTTGGTTTTAGGTATGGTTGTTCATCTCTCGATCAACAACCATATATCCAACAGACTTGGTTAAAGCACTATTGGTTTAACAACTAACAACCAAGCTAAAGCTAAGAAAGGTCATACTATTTCTAGCTTAGACCCTTAAATGGGTGATTCCGTAGATATGAGATATTTCTAGCCTCAATCTAAATGGAAGCCCAAGTTCCCACTAGTAATTTCACATCCGAAGCTATGAAATTCTCTTTCAAGCAACAATATAACCAAGTAAGGAAAAGCAATGTTTGCAACCACCAATTTTAGGATTAAACCTTGGTGAAACTATTAGACCCATGTCAAATAAGAAATTATAAGCAAGAATTATCAACACCCACACCCATTTGTCAAGCATCCATTATCAACACATCCCTAGACAATAAAAATAGCTACTCATGCTAAAGGAAAGAGATATACCAAGTGGGTAAGTCAAATTCCTCTTCATTCAAGTGTAATTTCAATATCTAAGCTCAGTTTTGTACACAAATGGTGAACTAAGAATTGGAAGAGAGAATTGATTGAAATTCTCTTCTTCTTCTTATAAAGGAAACTTGTTCTCAAAGCTAAGATTTCTCAAGAGAATTCAGAACTAAAGAATACTTTTACTATTATGCCTAAAATGGGTTTAAATACTTTCCCAAAATGTCACTAAACTTCTGGACAAAAATGCCCTTTAGGTGGTGTGCGGCACGATGTGTGATTTGCACGTTAGCATGTGCGCATCTCACACCCTCTTCAGTTGAACCAGTGACTCAGCTGACTTGGGAGATCTCATGTGAAGGGGGTACGGTTCGCACCATGAGTTGTGCACGTCGCACAGTGACTGCACCTCATAACAGATCCTTCAGTCAATTCAAGGCTAAATGCGGTGAAAGGTACGGAATGCACCAAGGCTTGTGCGTGTCACACAAGCGCCGCATCTCAAGGAAGAATCTCCATCCATTTCGATCACTTCACACTTCACTTCTTTTAAGCTCTTTTTGGGTCCATTTCCTTGTTTTCCATCTTTGATCACAAGTACATGCATAGACATCAATAAAGGCCATAAGAACCTCTAAATCTATTCAAAATTTAGCTATAATTCATGGATAAAGGCTCAATAAGTTGGTAGCTTACTGACTTATCAAACCCCCAAACTTGAACTATTGCTTGTCCTTAAGCAAGGTACTCACAAAGCAAGCAATGAATTATGCTCTAGACTCAATCAAGGAATAAAAGACTAATCTATGCTAAAAATCAAGAAAAAGAATAAACAAAAAGACTCAACTACAATGCTCATCTCAATTCGAACCATCACAATATCAAGACAATTGGTCATTTCAAAACCTTTTCCAAATGGAATTCATTTCTCATTCATAATCAAGGAAATTTTGTCATTCAAAACAAGACATTTAAGCTTCTCAAGTCATTGGCATGGACTGCCAAGGTTTGCCTCGAGATTCGCCACACAACTTGACTCATTCATTTCTCTAAATTGAAACAGAGACTTTATGTTTCAATTCGAGTGCATGATGCCACTCACCAAAAGCGAGAATCTCACTCACAATCATGCAATTTTCAAAACAAAGGAATTATAAGAGACCCAAGAAGACTCTCACTCTCTCAATGAAGTTCAAGTGTACACATATCGAACCATAGGCTTGCCCTTTATGTACATCGTCACTAATGTAGGGTAGCCAAGCTCGAAATTACCAAGGACTTGCGGGTTACGATGTTGGCTAGGGCTAAGGTGAGGAAAGCATTTGGTTCAAGTGACTACACCTCCCTAATGCTCTTTGTTATCATTTCAAACACCGGTCACATTTTTAAATTTCAACTTCACCTTATTTCTCCCTCACACAACTCAAGATTTTCCTTTTCAATCATGATCATTCAACTCTTTGTATCATCTTCATTTGGTAGCACCTATTCTTGCTTTTCATTTTGCTCATTGGATTGAACTTTTGAAGCAATTTTCAATTCAAACTTAAGGTGCTACCTTGCACTTGAAGTGCATTTCTTTTCTTCTCCTCATTTGATCACATACACCCCCAAACTTAGGTATTTGCCTATGTTGTCTTTTTCATTCCCCCCTCCCAAACTTAGGATTTTAGCCCATGTTTCACTTCTAAGCAATTAGGGAGGATGGGTGCCAAGATAGAGGTTCCAAAAAAAGTTTAAGGTGTTAAACAAGGTGCCAAATAATGGTCACAAACTCCAAGGGGTTCACTAGGATTGATGTTGAGGGAAGTCATTTGGGTGAAGTGGCTATCAAAAAGGGCCTAAGGTCATCTTCCAAGCTCAGTCACACCTAGAATTTTGCCTTGAATCACATTCGGGGCAAGTTCTAGATGACATACATACACGAGAATCAAGGTAAACCCTCACCACATAAGGCATCATGCCACAAGACTTCTCTCATTAGTCTCAAAATAAATTAGGACAAATGACTTTCGACAAGCTATTCCAAGTTTATTACACACTTGTTTGTGAGTCAATCAAGCCAAAGAAAGAGTGTGCAAGTCATGACAAGAGAATGATTTTCCTCAAAAATTCATTTCCCTTCTTCCTTTTAATTCCAAAAACAACTTGCCAAGAATTTTTTTTGGTGGGCCCATTATGAGACAAGCAACTACAGACTCAATTTAAACTAAAACTTGACATTTTCCCTTAAGACAGTCGCCTCTCAATCTATCATAGGGAAACACCAACCCGGTTCGACATAAAAACAAAAGAAAAAAAATAAACAAAACTTTTGCTTCTTGGGAAAGAATCGTGGTATTAAGAAAACCCTTGGAGTTTATTGCTAAACTACTATTAACAAGGCGACACCAAATTGTGTGCTCATGATTCATTTAAAAACAAGCCTTAGCATAGGCCTTTAGCGTATTTGCAAAACATGGGTAGTGAAACAATGGGCCATGTAAGAACAACCCGATAACACAATCACAACTAAAAACATCAAGCCCAGCGAGGGCACAATTAAAGCATAAAAAACAACATGAGAGGCTGGCGAGGGCAATATCATCACAAATATCATCACAATCATCCAACATGCCCGACAAGTGCCAAATAGAATCTAGTAGGAGAAATAAAATGTCACGACTCAACAAAGGCAATAGGAAACAATATCTCAAGGACCAACATGGGCAAACAAACCACACAATCAAATAAGCACCAACCCCCCAAATTTTAGACATAACATTGTACCCAATGAGAATAAAGTTCAGGTGAGGATTACTCCCTGTAATGGGATATGACACACACAATGTGGTATGCATTCACATGGCCCAGTGCAAGTGGTCTTTAAAGTTAGACGGTGAATCTATTGTGATGCGTGATGACTTATGCGAGGCACACTTCTCCATATGCATTTCGCCTATTGCTTAAAAGAAATGGCTTTATGCCTTCCAAAATATTCCGGCTCTCTTGCTCTTTATCTACCTACAACTTCACAAAAACAACAACAAAAGTAGAAAACAAAATAGAAATACAAAGAAATAAAGATGGATGCTTGGGTTGCCTCCCAAGAAGCATTTGGTTTAACTTCATGGCTTAACAAAATACCTTTCAATCATGGTTCATCATAGTGAGTCACCCCTATGAAAGTGACTTCTTTCGGCACACCTAAATATTTCTTGACCCTGTGGCCGTTCACGTTAAATCTAGATCCATTTTCTGCTTCAAGTTCAATTACCTCACTCAAGAAAGCTTGTGATATCTTGAAAGAACCGGACCACTTGGACTTCAATTTACCCAACAATGGGTGAGTCCTAGGGTTGAATAGAAGCACCCAATCCCCGGGAGAAAATTCTTGTTTCAATATCCGCTGGTCATGAAAGTGTTTCATTTGAGGAGACCCACCAACTACTTCATGTTCCATCGGTCCTTTCTTGGTACACTTCTATTTCATCAATCGCTCATATCTGGGCATTTGAGCGAGGAAATATTTCATTAGAATATTGATTGAGATTTTTTTCAACATGGAGTCAAACCCTCTAGATTGATCATCTTTTTTTCCTTGTACAAAACATTGTGGGAGAGGAGAGGGGAATTTAGGGAAGGGCTTGTACACTTTGGGAATCTTGTTCTTTTGGCTCTTGGTCTCTTCCACACCATAGTTCATAGCCTTTCTACCCCTAGGGATGTATGCTATATAGCTCTTATCACCCATAGATATTTATGGGACCTCTTTGACAAGAACATCCATAGACTTAACATCTTTTCTACATTTGATTTGAGAGGCCAATCACTTTATTCTTTCTTCAAGAATCTTGATAGAGACAGTATGAGATGTTACGGTTTGAGTAAGGGACATAAGATAATGCTTTAGTTCACGGATTCCCATGTCAATTGACTTGACTTCTCTAATACTCTTTCAAGCAAAACTTCCACTCTTGAGGTGACATATCCATGGTTCTTACCTTGATTCCCATATTGAAGACTCACATAGGAACCTATATCATGATTTTCAACAACTAATACTTCTTCATCGGTGAGTGAATAGATCTCATCATCCTCTAACTCTTTGGTTCCTCGCATCCTAACGACATTTATGCTTTCTACCTTTTGCTCAATCACATGATTAGTCATAAATTTGAGAAGAGTGCTAATGATTGTTAGCTCTCTATCTCTTCGTGCATTGTTTTTCTCCCAATCATTTAGTACAATAGCAAAGGTCGCACCCATTATTCCCTCGGCTCCCCAAGTATTCCAATCACGATTAACCTTAGTCACCCTCTCAAGCAACATCTTAGCAAATTTGAATGTTTGATCCATTAAGCACCCCCCGCCAAATTGTTGATAATGGTTTTGTTTGTAGGGTCTAAAGAATGGTAGAAGTGTTGGAGAAGGATGTCATCCAGAAGGCCGTGGGTTGGACACCTTGCTACCTTTCTCTTAAATCTTAGCCAATCTTCATGGAGGGGTTCACCATAAAATTGTTCAAACATAGTGATTTCATTTCTCAATTCTAGCATTTTGACAATGGGACAGAATTTCTCAATAAATATGGTATGCATACCATCCAAAGTAGTTACTGTTCCCATGGGTAACTCTTCAAACCAAGTGATAGCTTATCCCATGAGAGAAAGGGGAAATAAGCACAACCAGATGGACTTTTGAGTAATATTGGCTATAGAAAATGATTTACATACCTCCTAAAAGTGCCTTATGTGTCGATGGGCATCTTCATAATGTAGCCCTCCGAATAGACCTTTCATGTGCAATAAATGAAGAACTGTTCTTGTAACTTGGAATATGGAATTTCCCACCATAGAGGGTAGGCAGATTGCACCTACGTCTCCTTGTATAATAGGCTCATCAGTGTGTGCATCCATAAAGCCCTCAACACTCTCGTTATCTCCTAACTTGCTCATAGGCTAACCTGATCAATCAGAACACAAACAACAAACAAAAGTAAAAAAAACAAGCACGCTCTAAGTGATTTTAAATCTACAATCAAAAATAGCAATCAAATCAAGTCCCCAGCAACGGCACCATTTTTTGATAAACGCTCAAATGTACTCTCCAAGATGGAGGTATCGGCGATCATCAAGCAAAATACATTTATAAGTACCCAATGTATGTCAGGGTCATACCCACAGAGACTTGTAAATAGCACAATAATGATTGTAATGAAATGACTTCACTAAGAGAGTAAGTGTTTGAAAACACAAAAGTAAAGTATTGGGGAGAATTGGGATTCTGTCACAATAATCTCAATTCAAGCAAGACAGTAAAGTAAAATGGGTATACAAATGAGAGTAGATGACTAGGGATGTGCATCTAATGGGGCTCTAATGTGGGATAGAGTGATTGCCTATTCATGTAAATTCTCGCTCATTGATATAGGTATCCTTGGTTTTAGGTATGATTGTTCATCTCTCGATCAACAACCATATGTCCAATAGTCTCGGTTAAAGCACTATCAGTTTAACAACAAACAACCAAGCTAAAGCTTAGGGAGGTCATAATATTTCTAGCTTAGACCCTTAAATAGGTGATTCCATCGATATGAGCTATTTCTAGCCTCAATCTAAATGGAAGCCCAAGTTCCCACTAGTAGTTTCATATTCGAAGCTATGAAATTCTCTTTCAAGAAACAACATAACCAAGTAAGAAAAATCAATGTTTGCAACCACCAATTTTAGGATAAAAACTTGGTGAAACTACTAGACCCATGTCAAATAAGCAATTATAAGCAAGAATTAGCAACACCCATACCCATTTGTCAAGCACCCATTATCCACACATCCCTAGACAATAAAATTAGCTACACATGCTAAAGGAAAGAGCTATACCAAATGGGTAAGTCAAATTCCTCTTTGTTCAAGTGTAATTTCAATATCTAAGCTAAGTTTTGTACACAAATGGTGAACTAAGAATTGAAAGAGAGAATTTATTGAAACCCTCTTCTTTTGCTTAGAGATGAAACTTGTTCTCAAAGCTAAAATTTCTTAAGAGTATTCAAAACTAAAGAATATTTTTACAATTGTACCTAAAATGGGTTTAAATACTTTCCTAAAATGTCACTAAATTTCTGGACAAAAATGCCCTTCAAGTGGTGTGTGGCGCGATGTGTGGTTAGCACATAAGTATGTGTGAGTTTCACACCCTCTATAGTTGAACCAGTGACTCATCTAACTTGGGAGATCTCGTGCAAAGGAGGTACGGTTCACACCATGAGTTGTAAGTGTCGTACAATGACCGTACCTCAAAACAGATCCTTCAGTCGATTCAAGGCTCCATGCAGTGAGAGGTGCGGAAAGCACCAAGGCTAGTGCGTGTCACACAAGTGCCATATCTCAAGGCAGAATCTCCATCAATTTTGATCACTTCACACTTCACTCCTTTTAAGCTCTTTTTGGGTCCATTTCCTTGTTTTCCATCTTTGATCATAAGTACCTGTATAGACATCAGTAAATGCTATAAGAACCTCTTAATCTATTCAAAACATAGAAATAATTCATGGATAAAGGCTTAATAAGTTGGTAGATTATCAACTTATCAGCAGACTAGTTGTAAGAACCACTTCTATGCTTTTTTGGGTAGACCAGAGGCAGATGCATCAGATGCAGTGATCACATGTACTATACTTATCTATGACCGTATGTCTTCAATTTTGTTTGACCCTGGTTCTACTTTTCTTATGTGTCAGCTAGATTTGATAAGAGTTTTGATATGATATGTGAATTCTTGGACTTTTCTATAACTGTGAGGTTGTTGTGCTTGTGCATATAGCTACCCCGTAGAAGAATTCTTTTAGTAGTGGATCGAGTATGTTGGATTTTGAGTAGTTACTATATTGGGTTGCAAAGAGCGGAAGGCCTAGTCATTATGATTGGTGGGCTTCTACGGAAACTCTAGGTTTGGTTTTGCCATCTTAGCACCTAGCAGTTCTGGTTTGTTTGGTTGTCTTGCTTTTGGTTATGGTGCTAGTTCCAAAGTTCTTTCGTTTGGTCAATTTCTCTGGTTGAGGAAGGTTCAGATTGTGGAAGTGTTTTCTAAAGTTATAGTTCGAGATTGGGTTTTCTTCGATTAAGGGTCAGGGTGGTAGGCATTCCAAGGACTACCTCAGGACTCGTTCCTCTATAAGTTCCCAGCTATGTCATTTGGTTTGACCCATGCCCTATTAGCAGTTGCATAGTACTGAGCATCATATTCATATCTTACTCGAGTTCTAGTTACTACAGTATTCTTAGGTGGCATTTGAGCCTACTCGAGGAGTAGGGAGGATATCAGTTAGAATTTGAGTTTTGGTTTCAGACTTTGTGGGTTAGCAGACTATTTCAAGAGGGTTATGGAAGACTTCCTCTATTCACGACACTTTTGACTAGATCAATTCAGGAGATCCTCCCCTTCTAGCGGTTAGGCCAGAGTGTTACGGGTTCCCTATGGGTTGGAGATTGACTTTAGGCTTTGTTGCATCCTTGCTACATTTCTTGCTTGGTTTCGATGTCCTTGGGTTCTGCTTGAATAGGTAGACCTAGCCTAGTCCCTTTTTCCAGATCAGACATTGTGTGGTTCAGAATCTGCGTTCGGAAGGTTGTCCTTCACCATGGGTTGCCTGGTTACTCTATTTTTCAAATATCGGTGTTTTATTTTTAGTTGGTTATTTCTGGCAAGTTTTGGTTATTCGGGTGATCTTACTGCAGTTGTCCATCTGTGGACCGACGGTCAGTCAGGGTAGGCTAATCCGGTCATAGTGGGTATGTCTTGGGGAGGTGTTTATGTTTCTAAAGTTAGTAGGACTAGTGTTGAGTTTTTGTTGAGATCGAGTTTTTGACTAATTTTAGGAGGTAAAGTATGGTAGAAGTCCTAGCCTTCTGATAGGTTTGTGGATGTTTTTTTTAATTTTAACTTGAGTGTTTGACTTGTGTTTGACTTTATGGTTTGAATGTTGATGTTTCGGGATTGATGGAAGGGTCTTCGGACCCAGTATTCTTTGGTAAGAATATAGGAGAAAGTGGGTTTTGTGCTTTGTGTTAGCATGGTTTTCGGTTTTGTGTGATGATTGCCTTGGTCTTCATGGTTCTTGTGTTGTGTTGGTGCTTTTCGAATGTTTTCTTTGGGGTTCTGTTTAAGTTATTTTACCGGTTAGCTTTTGAGTTAGAGGTTGTGGTTTTTCCTGGTTTGGCTGGTTTTGAGTTAAGGTTTTAGTAAGCTTTCTTTGGTTATCTTCCCGTTGGCCATTGTTCGATCGAGGAGGCTCCTCGGGAGGCCTATCTCAACTCACAGACCTGGTATCTTTTCCTTTTTGAGCCTTCGAGTACTTCTTGTTTCTTAACTTTAAAGGATGAAAGTTCTTTTAATAGTGGATATTGTAATGACCCTTGGGGTCATTTTCTATTTTGCGTTCTTTTTCTGCGTTTCGAGCTTTATCTTAGCGGCTACAGGTCATTTATGACTTGCCAGGACTGACAGTTTGGTGCCCGGTCTGTTCGTTAGGTTATTATGACCATTTCTCAGTTGATCCATCTCCCTCTACTTTTGGGCTAGTCTCCTACTGTACCTTCGGAGATTGTCCGTAGTTTGTTGTATCTATCTAGAATATCTAAGTTGTAGTAGCACTTGTACCGACTGAGAAAGGGTCTTGGGGGATTCTTATGTATTTTATTCCCTTCCCTCCCTTTTTATTTATATTGGTTTATCGTATCTTCCGTTGTTATCGTTGTTTCTTCCGGTATTGGGTTCTTCCTTGTGTTAGCCTGTTACTTGCAGTTCCAGGCTAAGGGTTGACTTACCTACTGGTGGGTTATAGTAGGTGCCATCACGACTTGAGTTTTCAGGTCGTGACATCTACGTAGACACTTGCCTCTGTACCACGACACCGATGAACCTAGAGCTCTGATACCAAGCTGTCATGATCCGATTTCTCAGGTCATAATGGCACCTAGAATCCCCCAGTAGGCGAACCAATTACTATAGCTTGGAATGGTTAGTAATGAGCTACTACCTAACTAATACGCACAATGAATGAAAATAAGTGGAATCAGAATATAAAGATAGACAAAGCGGAAGCAAAACCTGAATATATACATAAGATACTACACCAACCCCAAGACTTGGTATCGATAGTACAGAAGCTTCTAATAGACTACAAGTGCTAGAAGTAACAAAATATAAGTACAACTGTCTCCGAATATACCAAGAGTAACAGTACAAAAGAGGAGATGTGGTCAAGCCCCGATCGCCATGAGCTCACCCTAGTCTCGAATGTCCAAAAGATGCACGAGTCTTCAACGCGATCAACGGTGAAAGCTAAACTAATATCTACACCAGAAAGATGCAGAAGTGTAGTATGAGCACCAAGACAATGGGTACTCAGTAGGCATCATCGATCGACTGAGCGCATATAAGATATGAAAATAGTAAGTAGCAGATAGCAAGAAAGTAGTCACCGAAGCAATAGAGAAAACACAAGGAACTAGCACAGAGAATAGACAACCAAGAGTTATAAGCATACAATGATAACATAGAAGATATACATAACACAGAAACACAGGTGTAAGAAAGAGGGACGCACCTGGGATACTTGCAACAATAGTATAAGTAAAGAGAGAGAATCAGGAACATGGCGGTATGCCGGTAACCTCAAGTAAGAAGGGAAAGAAGGAAAGCAACCCAACAAAATAAACTAGAAGCAATAAAAGTAACGAAAACATACTAAAAACACCAACTCTCAAGATAAGCATGAACCAGGATCCATCTCACAATTTACAACCTAGAATGGAATAACTAAACCATCAGAACCAAGAGTTCTACTCAGAATCAAGATAAGGAACAACGTCTGATAAATCACAACCATTCAGGAGGACACATGACGGAGCCTCAAAGATATAGGACTCACTAGCCCCTCAATACTCAAGCCCACTGATGTGCCTCCATTTTACGGCACTTTTGACTCCTTTAACTTAGAACAATCGTACGTTTTCAAGCAACCGTTGTCGTTTTTGATGTTTTTATGTTGTATTTTCAGGAAATGGAGACAAACATGGAAACGGAAGGAAATACGCGAAAAACGATAAACTGCCTAAGAGTGACGGCCTGAGTGACGGTCCGTCACACATGTGACGGTCCGTCACATGTGACCGTCAAGTGGAGGCCTTGCACTGTCTAAGGGTGATGGTCCAGGCGACGGTCCGTCAAGCCAGTAACGGTCCGTCAGCCTGGCCGTCACACCTGGGCAGTCGGTTACGCGGAATCCGAGCATTTTTGGGATTTATTTCCTAGACTCCTATAAATACCCTATGTTAGGTTTATTTTATGAACCAAGATTTTTACAATAGTTCTCCCAATAGTTTTAGGAGAGATTTTAGTCAACTTGGAAATCAAGAAACACGTTTGGTACTTCTTGAATTCGTGTTCTTGAATCGTTCTTGAGTTCTTGTTTTCTTGTTCTTGGAATACTTGAAGATTGTTTTCATTATATTGTAAGGATCTTTTCTCTTTATGATGATTATGACTTTCTTCTCTTCTTCTTCTAGCATGATTAACTAAAACTCTCACAACTAGGGTTGTGGGAGGCATGGCAAACGTAGCAAGATAGATTCCGGGTAGCGACGGGTTCAATATATGTGCTGTCACGTTGTTAATCATACATTATTTAACGTTTTCTAGTGGTTGCAAACATTAGAACATGCCTAGGTTTAATTTGCTTGAGTAAAGAGATTAAAACCGGGAAACTTGATTAACGACGAGAATTCGAGACTACTAACTCTCGTCTTATGATTAATGCTGTAACTAGATTAATCTACTTGATGTTTAGGATTGGAATCTAAAAGCACACCTTTTCAAGTTCGAGAGAATTGAAAAGTAAATTTGTCTATTTGGTTGAGAAACGTTTAGACGATACAATTAATTCAATCGCATCGTGACACGCATATAGAAAGAACCCCGTTACGCCTAGAATCGACTTTGTTACTAACGCCATGGTAAACACTTCCCTAGTTCTCTCTCTCCTATTGATTATCATTCATACGTTAAGTATTTGTTTTGTTTACAAATATTGATCACAAACCCCCCCTATTTACCGGAAACTATTGACCATTAGTCACATACTTCACAAAAGGCTTAATCTTCACCATATTCTCTGTGGGATTCGACCCCAACCTTTGTTGGGTTCTATATTTGACTACGACCGCTTACGCTTCGTTAATTTGAGGTGTAGTTTGGGCGTTATCAAAAAGTGGCGCCGTTGCCGGGGAATACGGTTGTTAATTAAGTCTGGTGTGTTTATTTGACTCTTAGTCATACTTTCCTGCTTTTACGTTTTTTTTGTTGTTTTTGTTTTTGACAGGGTACAGAGTTGTGCATTCCAAGTACCCGGCGCTCGGGTGAATCAACATTACCTTACGACCCCGAGCTTGCTAGAACGTTAAGGCAGAATATGGCCGCACAACAAGAGGCAGCAAGGCTCGCTGCAGAACTGCAGGCCCAACAAAATTTGAATGCTGGAGGTCTGCAGCACGATCTTGAGTTGCATGATGAGGATAACAATTTGGATGGAGTTGGCGCTATGGGCGCCATTGTTGTTCCACCGCTACAGCCCGGAGCCAATTTCAACATCACTAGCACGATGATTCAGCTGTTGAACTTGAGAGGAGTATTCCGGGGAGCAGCTGGTGACGATCCAAACCTTCACTCAATGAACTTCGTGGGTATCTGCAAGTCGTTTGAACTGCCGGGCGTGAGTCAGACAGCGATCAGGCTTAGGTTGTTTCCGTTGTCTCTGTCTGATGAGGCAGCGTTATGGTTGACAGAACTGACCCCCGACTCTATCGCAACTTGGGGAGAGTTGAAAGGAGCTTTCCTAGAAAGGTTCTTTCCTCCCTCTAGGATGATACAGTTGAGGGACGAGATTAGCAATTTCAGGCAGCAACCTCATGAAGCATTGCACGAGACCTGGCTGCGATTCAAGAAGAAGCTAACACAATGCCCGAACCATCAGTTGAACGATGAGTTTTTGATGCAGACATTCTACAGGGCACTCAATTCGGCTACCAAGCCGACGTTGGACAACGCAGCAGGTGGAGCATTTATGGGTCGCACTTTTGCCGATGCCACAGCTATTTTGGACAGGCTCACCAAAACCAACAGGGCCAGGCATACACGTGATTCAGAGGTACCAGCTAGTACTTATGCAGTTGGTGTGTCAGCGGAACAGCGTAGAAAAGATGAAGAACGGGACCAAGACATGGCCCATCTAAAAACGCAAATGGACCTCTTGACCAAGCACTTGATGTCAGGAAGTATTGAGAAGGTGAAAACCGTAGGTTCGCAAGGTAGAGCAGCAGGGGTTGAATCTGATGAGGAGTCCAACTATTTGGGGGGTTTCCAGGCCAACGGCCAGGGAAACCAAGGTCGGAACTATCAGAGAGACAACCACTATGAGAAAGGCGACTACAAAGATCGCGACCAAGGAAACTGGAGGAACAGCACCGATAGAGGTGGGTTGTATATACCACCTGGTAATCGGGACAAAGCTGGCAACGAGGCAGAGACGTCTAAACTTGAGAACATGATGGCGAAGATGCTGCTGAAGGTGGAATCAACTGACTCTGGAGTAAAGGAGATGAAGACTGAATTATCAGCATTGAGTCAGTTAGTGGGTTCACATTCTACCTCGATCAAGCAATTAGAGCAGCAAGTGGGGCAAATCTCGGCATCTCTGAACCAAAAGAAGACAGGTACCTTACCGAGTGACACGATTCACTCGAGGAATGACGCGAGCTGTATGGCGATCACCACAAGAAGCGGTAAAATATTACCGGAATCATATCCGGTAATTCAGACTCAAGGTGATGTTGTGGATGATGAAGAGGCGGTAGAGGAGGAAACTCAAAAGCCCGCAGATAAAAGCAAGGAAGCTGAAAAGCCTCCAACTATGATGCCTCGGCCACCACCTCCTTTCCCACAGCGTTTGAAGAAGAAAGCTGACGATGGTAAGTTCCTGAACTTCATGACCATGCTGAAGCAGATTTCAATAAACATACCACTGGTGGAAGCGCTTGAACAAATTCCTGGTTATGCCAAGTTCATGAAGGACTTGATTACAAAGAAGAGGTCGGTAAGTTTTGAACCGAAAGACAACCTCCACCACTGCAGCGCCATTTCCTCAAGGTCGTTAGTCGAAAAGAAGGAAGATCCAGGTGCTTTCACTGTTCCCTGTACTATCGGGAAGCTCAACTTCGGAAGAGCATTATGTGATCTTGGTGCTAGCATCAACTTGATGCCGCTAGCGGTCTACAAACAATTGGGTTTGGGAGCTCCTAAACCAACATCCATGAGAGTAATGATGGCTGACCGCTCAGTAAAGCGACCTGTGGGAATATTGTCTGATGTGCTAGTAAAGATTGGTAAGCTTATCTTCCCAGCTGACTTTGTGATCTTGGATTGCGAAGTAGATTTTGAAGTTCCCATAATCTTGGGACGACCTTTGTTAGCCACAGCTAGAGCATTGGTTGACATGGAAAGAAACGAACTGACTTTCAGGCTAAACAATAAAGTGGTCAAGTTCGATGTGTCCAAATTGATGAAGCAACCAAGTGACATGAGGGTGGTCGCGGTCATCAAGGTTATTGAGAAAGTCCCTACGGATGTGTATCCTGAGGAGAAGGGTTGTCTGGAAACCCGAGCCGGTATGAAAGTAAGGTCGCGATCGCAAAAGGACGAGCAGGTAAAGGAAAGCGGTGAAAATAGATCCAGAAAACGAAAACACCGCAAGAGAATCTGCAAAGAAAGAGCAAAGAAATTGTCGCGACTAGCGATGGAGCCCAAAGAGGAAGCTGGAACGCCACACTCCATCGAGTTCTCCTGTTTTGGAGACCCTGGCGGTCTCCAACATCGTTCCAGAATCTGAGTCATATCGACTTCACAGGTATTCCTTCATTCTCACAGTTTTTAGTTTTCATATGTATGCATTGGGGACAATGCATGAGTCTAAGTTGAGGGTGTGGGGAAACCTGTGAGTCACCACCGAGGGTTTTTGTTGCCGAGTTCTTTTCCCTCCGGTGTGCTATCTAGTAGAACCGGCATGTTTAGGTTGTTATTTTAAAATTTTGTCAGTTGTTTTGTAGTGTCTATAGCAAGCATGGCATTTTTTTTGAAAACGAGGCCCCTTTAAAAATTTTCTGGTTTTGTACTTATGTTGAAACGACTGACTGTCTGGATCCTCGAAGGTCATTATGTGATTATGATTAGAATGAGTATGCTTAAGCCGAGCGGTTGTTTGATAGTTAGTAGCGATATAGTTTTTTGGTGCCAAGAGCGTGTGAGATTATTGTTATAAATTCTTACTCTATGCATGCATCTAGAACTTGCCCGGTCTATTTTGTTAAGTTCAAAGTTTGGTTGCTTAGGAAAGGATCACAGGCCCTTTTTGTGTGCAGTCCACTTAACCTAAAAGACCGTCCAAATACAAATAATCCCTTTGATCCCTGTTTGAGCCATAATTGATTCGATTCTTTCAATAACCTATCACCGTTCTTGTTTAACTTTGAATCCCTATTTTGGCCCTGGTCCTTCCTTGGACATCGTGCACCTCAACGCAGGCAATCAGCCTAAGTTGAGGGTGGCTACTATAGAGGCAAACCCTGTTTTGGCCCTGGTCCTGCCATGGACATTGTGCACCTCAACGCAGGCAATCAGCCTAAGTTGAGGGTGGCTACTATAGAGGTGAATGACAAGAAAAAGAGGATAGTGAAGATTGGGTGTGAATAGAATGAAAATTCCGAGTGTGTGCCTAAGAAAAGAAAAATAAAAAGAGATGAAAAAGATCGAAAAAGTAATAAAAAGAATTGTCAAAATAAAGAGGCCGCACCTGTAGCTAGAGAGAAGGAAATAAAAAGGTGAATAAGGATGGACAAAGTAAAGTTATGTGGTAAGAAGACGTCGGTAGTTCCAAGGAGGGCTTAGTCACTAACCCCTAAATGCATCCTACCTGTACCTGAAGCCTCATTACAAGCCAAAACAAGTCCTGTAGTGATCCTGAGCGGCTTTCTGAAGAACTGAAATAGAATAGTAAGGGCAAGCCTATGGTATCGCATGTGCATTGTTTGAAATCGTTCGTGAGTGTGAGCGCTTACCTGGTCCCAAATCTTGTGTGTGGGATTTCTTTGTGGTGAGGGCACCAAGATTTCTGTATTGTCTATCGACTGTCAGGATAGCTGCGTATGTGTATGCATAACATTCTATCATATCGGAATGACATGTTTGGATCCATGCAAGTTAGTGTTTCATACATTTGTGTACTACGAGGGTGCTTGATTTAATGAACTAATGAATGACCATGAGTTGCTAGAGACACGAGTTTGTTTTCTTAGTTGAGTCGTCGTATTATTGTTTTGTGTCATGTTGCTTGAGGACAAGCGAACGTCTTAAGTTGAGGGTGTTGATGTGCCACCATTTTACGGCACTTTCGACTCCTTTAACTTAGAACAATCATACGTTTTCAAGCAACCGTTGTCGTTTTTGATGTTTTTATGTTGTATTTTCAGGAAATGGAGACAAACATGGAAACGGAAGGAAATACGCGAAAAATGACATTCTGCCTAAGAGTGACGGCCTGAGTGACGGTCCGTCACACATGTGACCGTCAAGTGGAGGCCTTGCACTGTCTAAGGGTGACGGTCCAGGCGACGGTCCGTCAAGCCAGTGACGGTCCGTCAGCCTGGCCGTCACACCTGGGCAGTCGGTTACGCGGAATCCGAGCGTTTTTGGGATTTGTTTCCTAGACTCCTATAAATACTCTATGTTAGGTTTATTTTATGAACCAAGCTTTTTACAATAGTTCTCCCAATAGTTTTAGGAGAGATTTTAGTCAACTTGGAAATCAAGAAACACGTTTGGTACTTCTTGAATTCGTGTTCTTGAATCGTTCTTGAGTTCTTGTTTTCTTGTTCTTGGAATACTTGAAGATTGTTTTCATTATACTGTAAGGATCTTTTCTCTTTATGATGATTATGACTTTCTTCTCTTCTTCTTCTAGCATGATTAACTAAAACTCTCACAACTAGGGTTGTGGGAGCCATGGCAAACGTAGCAAGATAGATTCCGGGTAGCGACGGGTTCAATATATGTGCTGTCACATTGTTAATCATACATTATTTAACGTTTTCTAGTGGTTGCAAACATTAGAACATGCCTAGGTTTAATTTGCTTGAGTAAAGAGATTAAAATCGGGAAACTTGATTAACGATGAGGATTCGAGACTACTAACTCTCGTCTTATGATTAATGCTGTAACTAGATTAATCTACTTGATGTTTAGGATTGGAATCTAAAAGCACACCTTTTCAAGTTCGAGAGAATTGAAAAGTAAATTTGTCTATTTGGTTGAGAAACGTTTAGACGATACAATTAATTCAATCGCATTGTGACACGCATATAGAAAGAACCCCGTTACGCCTAGAATCGACTTTGTTACTAACGCCATGGTAAACACTTCCCTAGTTCTCTCTCTCCTATTGATTATCATTCATACGTTAAGTGTTTGTTTTGTTTACAAATATTGATCACAAACCCCCCCTATTTACCGGAAACTATTGACCATTAGTCACATACTTCACTAAAGGCTTAATCTTCACCATATTCTCTGTGGGATTCGACCCCAACCTTTGTTGGGTTCTATATGTTTTCAAGCAACCGTTGTCGTTTTTGATGTTTTTATGTTGTATTTTCAGGAAATGGAGACAAACATGGAAACGGAAGGAAATACGCGAAAAATGACAGTCTGCCTAAGAGTGACGGCCTGAATGACAGTCCGTCACACATGTGACGGTCCGTCACATGTGACCGTTAAGTGGAGGCCTTGCACTGTCTAAGGGTGACGGTCCAGGCGATGGTCCGTCAGCCTGGCCGTCACACCTGGGCAGTCGTATACGCGGAATCCGAGCATTTTTGGAATTTGTTTCCTAGACTCCTATAAATACCCTATGTTAGGTTTATTTTATGAACTAAGCTTTTTACAATAGTTCTCCCAATAGTTTTAGGAGAGATTTTAGTCAACTTGGAAATCAAGAAACACGTTTGGTACTTCTTGAATTCGTGTTCTTGAATCGTTCTTGAGTTCTTGTTTTCTTGTTCTTGGAATACTTGAAGATTGTTTTCATTATACTGTAAGGATCTTTTCTCTTTATGATGATTATGACTTTCTTCTCTTCTTCTTCTAGCATGATTAACTAAAACTCTCACAACTAGGGTTGTGGGAGCCATGGCAAACGTAGCAAGATAGATTCCGGGTAGGGACGGGTTCAATATATGTGTTGTCACGTTGTTAATCATACATTATTTAACGTTTTCTAGTGGTTGCAAACATTATAACATGCCTAGGTTTAATTTGCTTGAGTAAAGAGATTAAAACCGGGAAACTTGATTAACGACGAGGATTCGAGACTACTAACTCTCGTCTTATGATTAATGTTGTAACTAGATTAATCTACTTGATGTTTAGGATTGAAATCTAAAAGCACACCTTTTCAAGTTCGAGAGAATTGAAAAGTAAATTTGTCTATTTGGTTGAGAAACGTTTAGACGATACAATTAATTCAATCGCATCGTGACACGCATATAGAAAGAACCCCGTTACGCCTAGAATCGACTTTGTTACTAACGCCATGGTAAACACTTCCCTAGTTCTCTCTCTCCTATTGATTATCATTCATACGTTAAGTGTTTGTTTTGTTTACAAATATTGATCACAAACCCCCCCCCCCCCTATTTACCGGAAACTATTGACCATTAGTCACATACTTCACTAAAGGCTTAATCTTCACCATATTCTCTGTGGGATTTGACCCCAACCTTTGTTGGGTTCTATATTTGACTACGACCGCTTACGCTTCGTTAATTTGAGGTGTAGTTTGGGCGTTATCACCCACAACTCGGGGCCTCAACATGCTAAAACTTACAAATTCTCAAGAACCAAGGACCATAACTAGCTCTATGAAATGATAGTAGTAATATTATCTACCTACAGTCCCAATGGCCACCCATACAATCGAGGAACTCAATCAAGTGAAAACAAACCCTCCAGCTGCCCAAACAACCGGATCATACACTGAACACACAACAAACAAGGGTGGAATCCGAGTGAAACATGCATGATGATGTGATATGATGAATCTGTAACCAAGTGTGATCGCAGTGCGATATGTTACCCACTCTGGTGCCCCAAAGGTCCAATAGAGGAAGGATCCATGGAAAGAATTCTCCCAAGTACCTCTACTCTGTCGTACACCCCTCCTTTCAGTCACTGTTGGCGTATAACACTTGGTCCAGAACAGTAGGGTCTATGGAGGTCTACTCGTAGACCATATACAAACACGAAACTCAAATATCTCAAATATTGGGATCTCATAGTACATGCTCGGATTCGATCTGAGTCTAAATCAGTAGCCATGTATCAATAACCCTTATCAAGGGTGCCCGGAGCATATCCAGGTCTAAAGCAGTAGTCATGTCTCAATAGCCCTCATCGAGGGTGCCTGGAGCTTATCTGGGTCTAAAACAGAAATCAAGTATCAAAATCCCTAAATAGGGTGCCCGTCTTGTATTCGGGTCTAAATCCATAGAAAATAATGTCTAGCGCTACGGTCCAGCCGAGCCTAGTATCAGGATGAAAATCAGTAATCAAATCATTGTAGTATCATCTCTACTCTGAGAGGTTTAATAAAATCCAGTTTCAAAACCCTTTAGAAGTCACATTACAAAAAATGGTCCCTCGGGGCCTGCAAGGTTTAGAAAATCAATTATAGTAGGCTTGAAGCTAAATCAGTAGTAAAACATGCACGGAAAACCTTTTCATGCATGATATGCTCGAAAATAATAGTTTAGCCCAAAATGGCTCACAAACAGTTCATGTCGGCCCTGCACAGGCTAAAAAACTCTACAACATTCATAACCAATCTAAAAGGATACCTCTATGTCCGGGACTCGCGGACATTCCCAAATAATTCACCATCTATGTTCCAGAGTTAATACAAGGCCACACAGGACCACAAAGGTAATATATAATACTGATATGAATACTACAATCAACGTATGAAATAAATGGATAGAAAAGACAGGCACGGTCTGGGGTACCAACCTAAAACAACCCACCCAAGGATACTAATTAATGCAGTTATAGCCTATATACGCAGAGTCTAGGTAGGGAAAGCCATAACCTAACTGTCATCCGACGAATAGCTGCGGGGACGACGGCGTCCAAGCTAAAACTGCTCCAGGGAACTCCAAATTGTGAAACAACTATCAATACAATAATCTACACATCAATACAAGACTAACAATACCCATAATGCCATAAATATAACCGGATCAAAATCTAGGCCATAAACGGGCTCGTGGGCCCTGTAACCCAAAACTGGAAAAGAAAAACACTCATCTGTTCCTTACAATCTCGAGAGCGCATGCTCAAAAATTGAGCAAATTTGGCCAAGCAAAATGGCACAAAACAGCCCGGTAAAAAGGAAACTAAAGAGGGAAGATTCAAGAATGAAATCCGGAAATTAATCAAAAGATACTTACCACAATGAGAGGAACAAGCTAAGGAAGTGAAAACTCCGACCCACGAACATGCAAGCCCAAGAAACAAATTCTACATGGAATATCTAAGATTTGAGAAATAGCAACAATAGAGGAGATTTAATGAATGAAAATTGGAGATTAGAAACGAACCTTCCGGATTAATGACGGAAAAGTGCTCCCAAAGATATGGTGAATTTACCCCAAGAAAAAGATGGCCAGAAGTGGAGCAAATTGAGTTTGGGAGCTTTTATCAATGGAGGAACGAAGTTGAAATGAGAAAATGAAGGAGAAGGCTTAATTTTATACATTGCCAGCAGATATCGTAATTGCGGCATTTCCATCGCAATTGCGGAGGCACGGAGGAACAATGACCTCCACAATTGCGGAGAAACCACCGCAAATGCAGAAGCCGCAAATGCGGCCAAGCACTGCAATTGCGGAACCAGCTCTTTCAGCCAAACATCACAAATGCGTGTCTCACCGCAAATGCGGTTGCCACAAATACAGTCGGATATCCACAAATGCGGACCCAACAGGTACAACATCACAACCAAAAATTATCTAAGTTTAAATCGCATGATTGAACCCTCGGGAAGCATCTGGGGTCCCACAGACACAAACGAATAGAGCTATTTGACTAGAAATGGTATTTTGGATCCAACAAAATCGACAAAAATCCCATCGGAGGTCGATTTAATGAAAAGGTAGTCCCCGTGCCCAAAACCAACGTTAGGCCAACTATTTTCAAAACGGAACCAAATGGCCAAAAATAAGTTCGAAAGCCTCAGGACCCAAACCAATGATCCCTCTAGCCTAAACTCAACGTTCTAGAGCTAACAATGCTGATGGAATTTCCATCCGAGGCCATCTTCTCCAAATGTTGATCAAAGTCAACCAAACAAGCCCAACTGGCATGAAAATACAGAACGAGAAAGAATTTCTAGCTGAGAAGCTCCCTGATCCTGACTAAAGGTCCCACTAGACCAAAGTCCATGCTTCGGAGCTAACAGAACTGTTGGAATTCAAATTCTGAGCATGTTCATCGAGAATGTTGACCGAAGTCCACTATTTCAAAAGCTTAAAGCTCTAAAATAAAGAATGTCCTAAAGACTAAAGAAACGGCCCGGGTACCGAACTACCGGTCCCAACAAGCCATAAATGACTTGGGGCCACTACAGGCAAGCTCTAATAGTACAAGAAATGCGAAAATGCGTAAATGACCAGAAGGGCCATTACAAAATCACTAGGGAATTTTGAATTCCTTGGAGAGGATAAGGGACAACTCATCAAAAGGTACGAAATCATACCAATTTTCGGATGAAATTGAACAAAATTTTAAAAAGGAACCTTGGAGAGAACTTCTAGAATCTTCTAGGGTCTTCGAGGGCGTGCCAGCGCACCACAATCGTACAACCTTGAGATGAAAATACGTAGAGATTCGGGTATCGACGAGGGTGAGAAATTGGATGAGTTTCATCCTTTTGACTGGAGAAGAAGAGTCGTTTAGTTGATGTTGATGTTGTTGTGTGAAGTGAAAGGGAATAGGGGTTTATTAAGAGCAACGTGGGCTAGGTCGGTTGGGAAAATTGGGCCAGACTTGGACTGAAAATGGGAATATAAAGGTTGTTAAGAGGAGTTGAACATATGGCCAAATTCTTGCAATTATAGCCAAATTCGGATTTATAACATAGCCAAATTTACTCAATCAATTGATTTGGATGAACTTGGAATAAGATAAATTAATTATCTAATTAACTAATCAAGCTTCATAACATAACAAAGTAAAATAATTAATTTATAAAACAGACTAATTATATTAATTGGACTATAACTTAATTGATTTTGATAAAATGAAACACTAACTCAATTAAACACTTGTTTTATATAAAAGATGATTTTCCAAATAAATATTGAAATCATGTATAACCTATATACCATAGGATATATATAAAAAATATATTTCTTTTATTGCAAAAATGACATAATTTCTTTAAAATATTTTAAATTTGTAAAAAGATAATTTAAATTATTAAAATTGAAGAAGCCCAAATAATTAATTAAAATTGGGGAGAGCCAAAACTGGGTGTCAACAAACACCTCCAACTCAGGTCACTTTTCCGATCAAATTTCAGGTTTTCATCGTTAAATCTTGTCCACTTCAGCCATTGTTATCCCCAAGCTTTCGAGATTTTTGGCAATAGATCTCGAATTTGTTTTACCCATTGTTGTAAAAGCTCTCACTTTTTTAGCTTCTTTATCTACATTTCTGCTTCCACTGCTAAGCTACTTCATTATTTCAGGCTCCATTGCAGTAGGTTAGGTCGTTATCGGTAAGCCCCACCATTTCAGCCAACTCTTTCTTTTTTCATAATTTTTTACACTCATCGACTCATTATTTCAGGCATCGACCAATTATAGAACATAAATATAGTCGAGGCATCGATCAGTGTGAGTTTATTATGTCAATAGCAGAGTATATTGCGGTAGGTGATAATTTCATTGGTGAATGGGAGGAGACTCCAAAATGCTGAAATTGAAATTTTTTGAGCAAGGTTACGCACATTTCTATGCGTCTCATTGATTCGTATGACGATTTGATTGCGGGTGTAATGGAGAGCACAAAGTTAATTATGATCCAATCAACGTTGTTGACACCCAATTTTTTCCCTCCACATTCCTAATTGATTTCGAGCTACTATTATTTTAAATAATTTTAAAATAATTATTTTTATAAGATTTTTAAGGTTTTCAAAATTAATTTGAGGTTGACTTGATGATTTTAGGTGATATATATATATATATATATATATATATATATATATATATATATATATATATATATATAAATTCTATATTTAATTATATAAATTTTACCTAAAGAAACATTTTGAAAATATTTCAAATGAAAGTCATGTTTAAAGTTCAAATGTGCTATATTTATCCTAAAGAATTGTTTAAAATTAAAAATTGATCAAACAATTAGTTTCTTGATTTTAAATAAAATGATTATGCTCTATATTAAGAGAATTATTCGTAATTGTTAAAATTGGAAGCTATTTAATTAGTTAAAAATTTAATTCATCTTATTTCAATTTCAATCTAATGTCCCTAATTTATTCAATTTGGCCATATCTTAAACCAATTTGGTTACTCCTTAAATTGAATCCCGCGACATTTGCAAACAAATGTGATCAATTCCTTAACCATTTATAAAATTTCATTTTTCAGCACCTCTTAGCCCAAATCAGTTCAATTTTCAGCCCAATACCTCACCATACCCGGTCCAAATTCCTTGATTTTCTTCAACCATCAGCATTTGTACATATCTATACACCTCACATATTATTCACACCTATACTCCCCCCCTCCCCAGTTACACGCTCCTCCCCACGCTCCAAAAGAGTGCACTGTACTTACCAATGCGCCTCACAACCCCTATACTTCATCTTCTTCATTTTCCTTTGACAGAAAAAATTGAACCCTAAAGCCAACTCCAACAACAGCTCTCAATGCAGCAACAACAACACCAAACTGATGCCAAATTCGTCAAAACCCCATCCAAATCCCTCTGTCTCCGTCAATTCTTGAGCTGGTAGAACAAATATGATTCTAGAAGAGCCTCAGGTGGTGATCTATCCGCAAAATCAGGGAAATCTTTGTACAATTCATACAATTTCCTTGCTGTGAAAGTTTATCTATTTTGCAATTTGAATTTTCCCAAGTAAAATTTCCAGGACTACCCATTCATTTTCCCCTCAATTTAATACCCAAACTCTCATATATAAACCCACTTCTTCAATGTATTAGGAGCTGACCAGATTTTTGGGGAAAAAATTAGGATTTTAGAGAATTTTTTTCTAATCCTACGTAACGAAGAAGTTTCAGAGAGAAAACACTCTAAAAGCCAAAGTTCTAGTGAAGTCAATATAAATTCTGGTGTGTTGTGAAGTTTTTGACGAAAGGTTTTTCCAGTTCTCTGCACTAAGGAAGGTAAAAACTCCATCTTCCTACATTTTTTTCTTTTCGTGCTTGAATATTGTAATGAGAAACTCCACTATTGCTGTGAATTAGTGATTCGCTGGGCTGATCTTGTTTTAGAAATATGCGTTTGTTATGATGAGAAATTATGAATGAAGATTTAGAATCTGTTTGTCTGAAGTTAATGTCAAGCTTAGAGATTTTTTGAAATTTTTTGCTTTGTTTTTTCTCTTACTGTCTTATAGCTGTGTAGGTGCTCAAATGTGCACTTTTGTGTTATTTCCATGTGTAGATTAGATGTCATGCTTAAGTAATAGATTGAATGGTTTAAAATATGGTTTTAAAATGA
The DNA here is from genome assembly GCA_003996215.1 of Jaltomata sinuosa. NCBI lineage: Eukaryota > Viridiplantae > Streptophyta > Magnoliopsida > Solanales > Solanaceae > Jaltomata > Jaltomata sinuosa. The sequence goes on along the minus strand of QJPP01002767.1, from coordinate 187,632 downwards.
ATCATCGAGCTAAGGACTCTCAGGGATTCTCTTGACTTGCAATGTCGAGTAGAGTTTGCCAATGAAGGGATGAGACTGCTTGAATTTTACTCTTGAACTCTTTTGAAAGATAGGAGTTAAGGATGAGGAAGGATCCCATAACATACCTATTTTCGTCCTTAATGACTCCATTGCTAAGTTACTCTTAATAGCCTAGTCAAACAACTAAATAATGATTCGATTCTTCCTTTTGCTAGTAAATAATTTGATTCTTCCTTTTGCTAGCATAAATTAAATGCTATTATTTGATAAATTTCGTAAAGTACCCCTTTAGATCATCATATCAATGAGGGTATAATCAAGAATATTAAGGTTTGACTTTGGGATTACTCTTTAGTTTTTCCTAAAGATTAGAACCATAAGGAAATAATAAGTCTCCTCTCTCTTGTATGATTTCCTTCTGAAGCCAGAACTAGAGACGAAACATATCCTCACTATGGTATGCTTTCAGCTCTGAAAGTTTTTGGTTCGAAGCTTTCAAGAAGCACAAATTCCTTCTGTGTTAAATGTGTTAGTATAGGTCCTTGTAAACTTTGATGTGTCTTGTTTGTTCATGTCATTAAAAGAGTCTTGTTGAAATATGTACGAGTACTAAGAGGCCTTCATTGATCCTCTCATATCAGTACAGGGTCCCAAAGGTTGTATCATCTTCTCCTTGTTTTATTTTCTGTTGATTTCTCCATGATATGAGAGAAATATTAATGAAGTTAGCTTTCACTATGGCTTATTTTCACCTTCAAGTCAGTTAGTATGACTAATGATCTCATAATAGTTTCTTTGTGGGTTTCTATGATGTTGTTAAGTCATTATTATCAAAGTAGTGAAGGTTTACTTCTTTCCTCATTGATGTTGCCTCGATCTTGTCTGGGAATAATTTGGCATCTCCTCATGACAACTTTGCTGAGCAGTGAAGGTTCATAACCTGAGTTCACAAATTCACTTCTATGATGTTGTGTAAATCCAGGACTTGATTTAAAATAAGCCCCCAAAGGTCAAACCTTTTCCTGGAACAAATCATAGTTGGAAGTCCACAATTAAGGATCGATTGTAATTCTTTTCTTTTCTTAGGGAATGATACTCCTAAGCTCATATTGGTAGCCATGAGGGTCAAACTCCCGAGCAAATCACTGATTTTTAAAACCTGGAAATGTATTTCGGATGTATTTTGTATTCTGAATTACTTGCCTAACAATGCTGTCCCTTCATGGTAAGTATTAACACTTGTCAAAGATTCCTATTCCAGTGAATGGGTCTTACAATAATAATAAATGAATAGAAGCACATGATGTTACTTACGTTTGATAAGGAATCTCTTTAAGACAAAATAATTCAGTTCATATGTATGCCATCTCCAAGTTAATTTCATTTGAGAACTTTACTCTTTGTTTTGACTTTATCAATTCATGTGAATTTAGCATTGTATTAAATCTGTCACTTTCCTTACAAAAAAATATGTGATGCCTGAGTCGCTTTTCTGCTTGCTATTAAATTCAATACTTGTATCATGCTAATTTTCTCCTTGTTATTTTTGACGCATGTGAATTACTTGAGTCTCATTTGGACTCACATCACCATTTTCATTCGTTCATTGGATCAAGGCCCAAATTCTATCGAGTCAACCTTTTGTCAAGGCCCCAAAGGGGTTAAAATTCGTTCAAGAAAAAATAAGTGTGTAGCCTAAGTGCTACACACAAAAGAAAGAGAAACTAATATACATGGACGGAGATAGAGTAAATGGAATGAATGGGCTTAACCAAGTATGTTCGGTAGTCCAAATGGATATTTAATAGGAGTTTGGGCCTAAGTACCTAAACCCAACTTCTTCCCTATTTAGTTTAGTTTTATTTGTATAATTTGGACTCCTGTAAATATTAGGAAAAACTACATAAATAATCAAACATCCTTACCCTAATTACTAAATATCCCAATACTTTAAAATAATTACATTTATCCCATTAAATTAAAATTATATGGTTAAAAAATTGTATCCATCACAATACCTAAAAAAGGGCCTAAAATTACTCAACTTGTATCTAAAGGCAACAGTTGTTCTCTCTCTATAATTGTTTTTCCCAAATCATGCCTTCAACCAAGGCTCCATCTTCCACACGATCTTCCTCCACTTTTCAAAAAAATTTGGCGCTTTCTGGATCATAATCTTCCATTGTTGAGGTTGGTAAAATTTGTTTTTCAACTTTTACTATAGTTTAGTTCTAAGTTATCATAATCTATAAGAACAATTACTTGATAACGAATCAACGATTGCCTTCATGGATAACGAATCAGATAAATTGATAATACCAAGTAACCAACAATGGCCTTCATTTGATTTAGGTATATCTCAAATGGAGAACAATGAAGTGCCTTCTCCGACCTTTGTTTCGGCTGTTAGAGACTTTGAAGAAAAAGACTTTGCTGAAAATAGATCCAAATTTAAAAACGATCAAGTCAAAATGAATGAATTGCACAAAAAATTGAAATCAAGAACAAGGACTCAAACCCAGATGTTATTTTCCAGTGTTACCAACTTGTTACCATGTATCCAGTGTTATTTTTCCATGTATCCAAATATACATATATCTATCTGAGTTGTAAATGTGTAACTTTTGTAAATTTAAAGTTTCAAATCAAAACAAAGCAATACGTATCCAGGGATAACATTGTAAGCAAATCTTGTGTTACATGTATCCAGGATTAATTCATGTTAACATGTATTCCAATACTACTGCAACCTGCTATTTGAGATGTTGGTAACATGTATCCTTAACACTGTTACAATGTATCCAAGCTTACAAACTTGTATCCAATATTAACATGTATCCAAGTATACCTATATCTATTTGCTGTTTAGATGGTATCCTTAGATATTGGGAAGTATCCTTAACACTGTTATAATGTATCCAAGCTTATAATCTTGGATACAGTGTTAACAGTGTATCCAAGTATACCTATTGTTGTTTGCTGTTTAAATGTGTATCCTTAGATATTTGAGATCTATTATTACTGTATCTGTATAATGGAGTTACTTGCTGGTTTGATGTGTATCCAAGTAATTTTAAATTGAAATTTGAATTCTCCAGTTGTTTGTGGAGATGAGGATACTGCAGATGCATTTCAAAGTGATTGACGCGTGATTTACTCCTCATTAATTGTAAATCTGTTATTTCCTTTTAAAGCGCCCTAATAGTAATAGATTTACAATTAATGATTTACTCCTCATTAATTGTAAATATTTTATTTCCTTTTAAAGCGTCATAATAGAAACAGATTTACCATTAATGAAGAGGTTATATGTATCCAGGATACACGAAAATACAAAGGATACACGTCTTTTCTTTTTTAAATTATCGGGGAAAATATAATATTTTAAAGTAATGAGATAAAACGTAATTAGGGACCAAACTACTGTGTTTTATGTTGTTTACACTAAATATTAACTTTTTAAGTAACTTGGTTATTTTTCTCTTTGGAGTATCATTTTCTTTTTTCGCAAAATTAGTCAATTTATTTGTTAAAATCAAGTAATCAACTTCGAAAGGTTCAATTAGTTTTCTTAAAAAATTGTCATCCAATTCTTTTCTTGTAAATTCTCTTAAAAATTGCCTATCTTTATGTAAAAATATTTTATGAAAAAGATCTTTTCTTTACTTAATGAATTCTCACATTTTTCATAAGTTAGTTAAATAAAATGAGTTAGAAAAATAACCGGATAACCGTGTGTTAGCGGACACTTTTAGTACTTTAAAAACCTTCTAAAAGTGTTAATATAAACTTCTTGCTCGGATTTCTTAAATTCAAAGATTTTTATCTGTTTTAAATCTTTTGAATATGTTCAAAGGTTTTCTTGTTTTTTCCTAAAAAATTAAGTGGCGGCTCTGTTTTAGTTAGATTTGAGAATTTTTAACAAGTTTTCATGTTTAATTTAAGTCAAAAACCGTTTCAAAAATGAAGTTTCCTTTTCTTTTCAAAGAAGATGAAAATGCGATAAAACATAAATGACGACTCTGCTGGAAAAATTTGACTAAGTTCTAACTAAAAAATTTCTAACTTATTTGTCTTATTTGACTAACTGTTCAGGAATGTAATATTTTAATTTTTTTCACTTATTTGCTTACGTGTTTAAATTTCCACAAACTTTATTATTGCATTCATGGCATACAGGTTCCACCAAATGGCAAATGCATTAGGAAAAAAGTAATTACGTGTGTCTTTGCGGTCAATTATCTATTTATAAAATCAAAAGTTCTCGAAACAATGAGCAATTAGTTGGTTTAATCTTGACTGACACTTGTTCATTGTCTCAGCCGCAGTTGTCCACTCGGGTTCCCAATCTTATTTTTGAAGCCCACTCTAGTCAAAATAGCATAGAGCAAAGGCAAATTTCTGAAATAGGCATTGACCTAAGTTGACCTAGTACCCTAGGGGTATCAAGCCCATTAGTGAGACTCCCTAAGTCAAAAAGGCCCCCCAGACCAAAAAGACGATCATACCCCTATGTGCTCTATTTTGAAAAATGTATGTGTCGGAAGAGTTAGATTTTTGTCTGCGAAATAGGATACCTAACTAATTGTGCATTTTGTAGGATGTCCAATCTCCTCAAATTTGACATGGTCGTGAGTCCACCACTTCAACTCCAAATATAGTGGCATGATTTTATCGAGCTTCAACGCCAAGATGTGTGTCTGCATTTAGGACATTTGCCATCTCTATTGAGTATTAAATAATGTCCCAAGTTAATACAGACCCTCACTGGTCATTGGGACAATGAAAAGATGGTCTTTAGGTTTGGATCCGTTGAGCTATTGCCAACTATAGAAGAGATACAAGATTTCTTCGATGGTGTCATAAATGTTTCCAAAAGGAGGCAATATCCAGAAGAAGATATTCTTATTCCAAACAAGTCCACAAAGAGTGAGATAGAAAAATTACTCAAGTTGTATGAACCTGCATGTGGTTGGATATCGGGTTCAACTATTTCTTTTTGAGACATGTACGTGCGTTATGCTGCAATTGAAGGGTTTTTGGACTAGAAGAGTGAGTTCCTATCACATCAAGATTGGAATAGTACTCGAACCTTGGATTTTGCATTACCTTCCTTATAATCATGGTATTTCCTCAAGGCCCGAGTCTCGCCATCAATACTCAAGTTATCATGGTGACCCACACTATCTTTCATGGCCTTAGAAAGGATGGAACAATTAAGTACCGTCCTTTGGCACCAGTCATCTTGGGAGACATCTATAGATCTTGGGAAGGTGTCAAAATGGACATAATTACTTCCAGGATGTAAATTTCTTCTCCAAATATGGATTTTGAGTCATATAATCATAGAATACGTTCCACCCGGACTTCCTCCATTCATAGGAAAAGACAAAATTGTAGGTTTCCACAAAAAGATAGAACAAGAAAAAATAAGCCTAGAGATGTACAAAAGGGAATGGGCTCGTCTTCTTTCGGGTTGAGAGAGGACAATATTCAATGGATGCCATATTTCTTCTTTTACAAAGTCATCATCATTGGAAGCAAAGGAATGACCTTCTTGCCACTCCTCGGAATCTGGGGAATTTGACCCTATGTCCCCCAAAGAGTCATGAGATAGTTTGGGAGAACATAGATGGAAATTAAAACTGGTCATATGAGAGTCTACATTATTGTCTATGGATATGACATAATCCTGCAAGCGAGGAGATCTTCAAAAGCTGGAAAAAGAGTGTCAAAGAAAATACCACTATAAAACTCGCAGAAGACAAATACAATGTCGGGTGCACTGAGGGTTACAAGGCTTGGTTAGAAAGAGACTTGCAGGGCTTGTCTGAAAATAGGCCTTAGATTGGTTCAAGATCCAGAATTCATCTCTAACTTCAGGAACTTCAAGAAGAGTTAGCCCAAGTTAAGCCATAACGAGCAAGAGATTGACACACCATTGATGATCTCACCCAAGATCTCAAAAGTATGAGAATAAGAGTAGACAATTTGGTCTCCACCATGACTACCCAATAGCTCAGTTTTGCAAAATTACAAAGGGATTAAAGGTCACACGAGATTGAGACCAACTATTAAAGTGATCGTATGAACATTGGGAGATCACAAAAAAGTTCAAAAGAGGCCGAATGGAGGAAGGATCATTATCAAGAGCATCTTAGTGCAACCCCTGCATGGGTTTATCTTTATGTATTGCTTTCCTTAAATTACCCCTGCGTGGGTTTTATTCTTATGTATTGATTTCCCAAAATGCCCCTACGTGGGTTTTTATTTAGTACGTATATTTGATTTTTCCAAAATACTCCTGCATGGGTTGCTTTATTTTGCCCTTGCACGTGCCTATTTTATGCACTTTTTCCCTCCCGTTTGAAAATGTATCCCCCTTTCAACTTGCCTTGTATCCCTTATTGGAAGGTTTTGATTTTATATATATATATTCATTTTGGGGGCAATGAAATGATTCTATATGTCACATACGTCTTTCAAAATGCTAGGACTATCTTTGGTACACTAAAGGTCACCAAGTTAGGATACATACATTATTATATTCTTATGTGGTATAACTGCTTTATGTGCTACGTGTGTTGCTCGAATCAAGAAAAAATTGATCCACTCTTGTTTTAAATTTTTTTAGAACACCATAAGCAAAAATATAAGCTCATTACACAATGTCCGACCAAAGTACTCCAAGTCCTCCAAGTTTCTCTGAAAACCCTAAAAAACCTTTCTAAAATATCTCCCTCCTTTCAGGAAAGGTTAAAATAGAAGCCGTAATCATGCGCCGAAGGATGATGACGGTTCAAGAGGAAATCAAGGAAGTTAAGAGAAAATCTAATGAAGTTGACCAATTAATGAAGATTGCCATAGCCAGGTCATAGAGGTGGAGGAATAGACCGCTAGGGACAAAGAAAGGATCGTCTAATTTACCAGGTACTCGATAAGTCAAAGTGGCTCCAAAAAGAGACTTTGACCAAGAGTTCAAAAAACTGATCTTGGAGTTCGAAGACGTGGTTGAAGCAAGTGGAGTATTGGAATAGACAAACAAAGGAAAAGAGAAAATGATCGAAGAATAGCAAGTGCTCATAAGATCCGTTCTGGACAAAAACATTGATGAAAGCTTTAAAAAGAAAGCTGAAAAGATCCAACTCCCTGACATGAGAATCAACCATTGGACCAATATCAAGAGAGATGCTGTGTGGCCAACCAACTTCAGGATAGGAGGAAAGTCGGTTACTCTAAATGTTCACTCTCGAGAGTATGCTAAGAATCCAAAAGTTATGCTATGCTCGGAAATCTACCAGACTCTGAAAGCTAGGGGAGTTATCCACCCCGACCAATTTGATGGATTTGGATACTACCTTTAGAATGATCACAACAGATGTATTTACCACCCACGTCAGAAAGGTCATACCACTAACGAATGTGATGATTTAAGGGTTATAATCCATCATAGAATTAACAGTGGCTAGATAAGTCATCATGGGGTCCTCGATCTATTCTTGCATGCGACCAAGTTAGTCCTGGGATGCCGATCTCTAAGAATGTGTTGATTCATTGATACGATTTCACATTCTTTCAGGATACTTACTATGACATCTATGCCAAGTTGGTTCATGCCAAGATTTTGGAGCCAGTGGAGAGAAAGCCAGGAAAGATGTCTAGGGCTTGGCATCAGGGAAAAGAGATTTGTCTATATTATGCAGGGATAGTAGGCCACAACATTGAAACTTGTCGCCATTTTCGAGTTAATTTAGAGCACCTCATTGAAGTGGGGAAAATCGAGTTGGAGTTCCCGCCTTACCATTCTTGAAAAAGAAGACCAAAAAGAGTCCAGAAGACCCGCCATTATCCAGAATTAAGCTTTAAAAGTAGCAGAGTTTTTCTTTTGAGTTATTACCTTTATGTCGTTTTTACTTTCCTCTTGTAAGAATAAGATAGTGGATGAATGAAATGAAAACTTATCTGTTACCGATTCAAACTATGTAGGGCCTGATTTATCCTCTGTGAGATACGTAGGCAGCCTTTCAGGGCTTCATCCCTATATTTAAGAAATTTTCATTTTTCCCACTTTGACAAGGTGCCAAAGAGTTCAGAAGGTACGACAAGCAAAGATGCCAAAAGTCGAATATTCAACAAGTCAACCTTCTTGATAAAATCTACTTATCCAAATCAATGGGCAAATTCCTCATTGAACTCCTCGAGTCAAAATTACCCATGGATCACTTTGCCTAGATGAAAAGAAACTTTTATGTGTTTAAAGTGATTCTTATTTGTTTATTTCTGGTCAGATATTTTGTGTTATTTGTCACTAACGGAATCTAACATATTTGCCTTTTGAGTGTTTCTACTTTATCAGGTAACTGCATTAGTAAGAAACTAATCTGTCTTGATAAAGCTGGTTGAGCACCCTTATTTTACGCATTCTAAAGCACACAAAGATTCCTCCCCTAATTGTCGATTCTATAAAGATAAGATGACTGACAATGAGAAAGAAAATGCTCTGATCGTAAGGGATAACGTGATTATGGAACAAAGTAAGATGATCGCTGAACTCACAAAGAAGTTGGAAAAAATGCAAGAGGAAGTCCAGAAAGCTAAGGATATGGCAAGTTTGGCCATCGCTGCTAATACTCCGACTCTGGGTGACCCTCGGCCCCCTCTGTAATTTCCTTTGCTCTACTCCTCACTAATCAAAAACTGTCCGTGGGATGCACCCTACGCTTCCATCTCAAGGCCTTCTAATGAACCTATCTCCAATAACCCTCTTCACGTGGGATTGTCATATCAGACCCACTCTCCCCCCATTTAACATACCAACCGGTGAAACAATCCCAATGCCTATAAACCACAAAACCTCCCTCCGAATTTCCAAAGCACACCACCAAACACCTATAATTCCCAGAATCATGACCCCGATGTGACTAACCAATAAAACTATACCTTTACATACCCAAATGCCACCGCGAATGTTCAACACCTGCCTATCCTAAATATGCCACCTTCTACCTTCTACGCCACACTAGAACCCTATCCTACTTTCCTTGAAAACCTTGAACTTGACCATTACAAGGGAAAAGAGAGGGAGCTTAGAGCCGTAGAGGACAGGCACAACCATGAAATGACAATAATAAAGGAAGAGATTGGTAGAATTAAGGAATCACGAGGTTCGCTTGATGAAAAGAGGTACAATTATGATGACTTTTGCATTCATCCGGGGTTGTATTTTCCAATGGTATTCAAGATCCCTAAGTTTGAGACATTCAACAACACTGGAAACCCAATGCTCATCTGAGAATCTATTCTGATCAGATGGTAGGCGCAAGGAAGAATGAGGTGCTATTAATAAGGCTATTTAGCCGAAGTTTAAGCGGAGAAGCATTGGAGTGGTTTACCACCTAAGAATTGAAAAAATGGTCTCTGTGGAGTGATTTAGCTAAGTACTTTTCAAGGATATTTGCTTACAATATAGCGGTCATTCCAGATCGATACTCTTTGGATCATATCAAGCATAAGTCAAATGAACACTTTTGCGATTATGCCTATCACGGGAGGAAGGAGGCGACAAGGGTCCGACCTCCCATGACTGAGGAGGAGATTAGAGAGGTGTTTATTTTCTCCTAAGAATCAGAATTCTATGAAAAAATGGTATCAGCTGTCAAAGCCAAGTTTGCTGATTTGGTTAAGATTGGCGAGATAGTTGAGGAAGGCCTCAGAAGTAGGAAGGTTGCTAAAGCCTCGACACAGTCAGGATCAGCAGGGTTCCCTAGAAAGAAGAATGATAATGTGTCTTCTATGTCCTCTAGTCCAAGCATGAGACCAAAAAGGCCTTTCAGAGCTAATTTCAAGAGAACACTCATCCCCTCAAACCTCCCCCAGCTCCACAAAATTCCCAACCAATCTTCTATACTCAGCCCACTTACCAAGATTCACTACCTAATATGTAGCCTACTTACCAAGCTCTACTACCAAGTGCTCAGCATACTTACCAAGCTCCTCCCCTAAATGTCTAGGTATATCAAAGAGCTCCCAAAATTCTGAACTATCACTAGGTTCCCCTCCCGTCAATAAGAACAACACCAATCTTCCCCGTCCAAACATGTAAAGGAAAGTTCCTCGTACTTTTACCCAATTGGATGAGGCTAGAACTCAGTTATTTTAAAGATTGAAGTCTTTCGAATTTATTCAGCCAATTAATCCCAAGCCCAGTAACACTGCCTCCCGATTCTTCAGGGCTAATCGACACTGTGCTTATCATTCCAGACGAGTCGGGCATGATACTGAGGATTGAATTAACTTGAAGCATAGGATCCAATACTTTATTGATCAAAGAACTATCACATTCCTGACAACACTGCCGAATATTACAAATAATCCCCTCTTAAATCATGAGGGAGCCATAATTAACATGATAGAGATCAACAAAAAATGGGTGGTGAGCAAGTCTATAGTGCCGGCCAATACTAAGAAGCCAGAAGAATTGGAGAAAGTTGTAGTTGCTGTAAGCATAACTAAGAAGTCACAGTTTGTTGTGCTAACGACCCCTCATCAGACTTTTACCTTAGTGCCTGCAAAGAAAGAATTTCTGGTAGAAGCCACTACAGTTCATGGCATGACTAAGTTTGGAAGATGTTATATCCCTAATGATCTAGTTAATGATTCTTACAAGAAGGATAAAGAAAAAAGGCCGATTACTGAAGGAGAAGCAAAAGAGTTTTGCAGAAGGAGACAACCGAAAAAGTTTTCAATCATGAAGCATCTAGAAAAGACTCCTGCTCAAATCTCTATTTGGGCATTGCTTATGAGCTTTCAATACCATAGACAGGGTTTGTTTGAAGTCCTCAATGAAGCCTATGTGCCTACAGGGACGGGTGTGGAAAATCTGACTGCCATGGTGATCCAAGTCATATGAGGCCACCATATTTGTTTCAGCAATGATGAACTACCCTTTGAAGGGTTAATGCACAATAGATCCTTATATGTCACTATCAAATCTCAAGAAAAGATTGTGAACCGAGTTTTGATTGACGATGGTTCAGGTGTGAATATTTTCCCACTCTCTACACCCAGTTAGATTATGATTTGGGTAAGATTCACCAACGCAGGATCAATATGAGAGCCTTGGATGGGGGTCAAAGGGACACTATCGGAGAGGTCAATTTGTATATCTAGATTGGACTCGCTGAGTTCTGAGCTGAGTTTCAAGTCATGGATATCACCACCAGTTACAACCTGCTCCTCAAGAAGCCATGGATCCACAAAGATAGAGCTATGTGTAACACCCCAAAATTTGAACCCATGAGAAAACCTTAGAAAAGTCTACATTTCTGCAACTTTCAGGTCCCACGAGCACCTGCCATGGGCCATGTGAGGCACGATGGCCCATTGTACTAGCCATGGAGACCATCTAGTCCTCTTAGCCTCTCACAGGAAGACCCACATGTGGCAAAGGTCCTACGGGCTATCGAAGCTGTCGTGGAAAACCTCTAGTGTCTCTGCCATCCACCCTCAGTACGACGCCAAGGTTGATGGGCGTGGGAGCCACCACGGGCCATCGGCCTCCGCCATGGTATTTGACCAGTATGCTAGCCCAGACTAGCCTTTTTGTTGGTCATCTCCCATGGGTTGTGGGAGGTACGATAGGCTATTGGACGGGCCATCCGATGGGAAATTTATGCAACTTCTTATTTTAAGTGAGGGGTATTTTGGTCTTTTCCCTATTCTTTTAACACCTAAGTTAATTCGTTTTAGGCCAAATTAAAGGGGTTTTATTCCCACTTAGCTAGATTTTCATTCATTCTCTCAATTCAAGTTTCAAAAGTAAGAAATGGATTCTTCTCTCAAGCTCCAAGGCCTAGGGTTTCTTCTCTAAGTCTCCATCTTCAAATTTTGCTAAGAAAAGCTTTGAGTTCAGGTATGTGGGTATTCAATAAGGGTCTTTTTCCATCCTTATGCCCAAAATCTATGATTTTACTTTAATTTCATGAATTTTGAGAAATTAGGGTTCTTACCCAATTATAAATCTTTCTATGAAACTGATTTACTTGTATTGAAATATACTCTCTTATCCTCTATGCATGATTTATATGAGATTCTACAAGTATTTCTAAAAGCCTATGAATTGAGATCAATTTTTAGCATGATCTCACTTTATTACACGATTTCAAGTAAATTGGCATGTTTAGATAACATGACCTTAGTTATTTATGAAATTAACATGCCTAGTTCATAAAGTTATGAATTTCAGTAAAAGTATGTTTTGAACTAGGGCCATGCTATGTTTTCAAGACTTATGAATTTACAAGTAGCATGAAATCTCAGATATGTCCATGTGCTTTACGAATAGTTTTGGCACCAAATATGCCATAATATATGTATGAGCTATAGTATGTTTTTTTGTGAGTCGTTTTTAGCTTTGAGTTGGACTAGGGTTCAGTGTACCGTTAAGTCCTAAAACTACGTTATTACCATAGGTTATTTAGCCCAATGGACACATGATAGTGGTTCTAATCTAATCATGGTTTGTACGTCGACAAGGTACAAACAACTCTGCCAACTAGGGTACAAAAGTTGAATTCGATGTAGCTCACATGGTCTATGTCAGTTACGAGAATCTCCCATAAAAATGATTTTAAGCTTTTAAATGTACTTGGCTCTTTGATTTTAAGTTTCATACTTACTACTCATGCTTTATGATTATAAACATGTTTTCAACCTATGATATTGCATTGGGTCATTACATTATAGATTTTACTACCATTACTCGATTTTGAGTTTAAGTATATTTTAAGCATATTTTATCATGCATTATGCATATCTCCCATACTTAGTACATTCCATAGTACTGATCGCATACCTATTTGTGATGCATCTTATCATGATGAAGATTCAGGTGCTCACTCTCAAACTCGTGGCTAGACCAGTAGGATTTCCAGTCAGAGTTGGTGAGTCCTTATCATTCGAGAGGTAGTTATGATTTTTAGTTAGCTTTGATGTATTTCATTCAGTACTTAGAGTTAGCTGGGGTCTTGTATGAGCAACTCACTCTATCAGTTTTAGAGGCTTTTTAGACATAGCTAGACAGTCAGTATTGGATATTTCAGATTTTTATACTCTTTGACCTTTATTTCATGATGAGTTGGCTTGCCTATTGCTTCGATTATTCCTTTCACTATGAATGTCTATATTTATGTTTAAGTCATGCGACCATGACACAAAGATTATGCCATAAGGACCATGTCACAAGGACCATATTGCAAGGACCACATCACAAAGATCATTCCACAAGGACTATGTCGCAAGGACCATATCACGAGGACCATGTGGAAAGGACCATACCGCAAGGGTCATGCTACAAGGGCCATCATTATCAAGTGCCATAGATATATGTTTGTTGCAAAGATGATATTTCCCTCTCTGACTAGTTTCAAAGAGAATGGTATCCAGAGGCATCCCTAAGTCTCATTTGATGTGCAGGATTGACCCAAGAGCATTTATATCTATTATCATGTGGAGACATTATAGTCTGACATTAAGGGTATTTGTAACACCCCACCGTTTGAACGTTGGATTAACTCATACTTTTGGGATAACACTAAGAGATTCATATGTTAGGGATGATATTTTATAAGGTATTTTAATTGCACAATAGTTGTATGTTAAGTTTTGAAGTCAATCAAGTGGCAAAATAAAAGTCGAGAAAAGTTATTGTAAATTCCTTTAAGGAATTCTCTGAATATTTGGGTCTAATGTATCAGAGTTTTTCCCTCAATCAATAGAGATTTAGAAGGATTACAACCTATAAAATTGAAGGTCTACGAGTCTAGTTTCTAATTCATCAAACCGTTCATTCATACGACTTCAGAATAAGGGGATATTCATATTTTTGTAAGACTGCACAAGCAGCCACGTCAAGGTAGGCCCAAGTCGGTGGAATGGATATTTATTGAGATTTTAGCTTTCAAAAATCACTTTATATTCAAATAAATTCGTCCTAAGCCTTAAGAAACATCTGAAGCTCTCCCTAGACTAAAATACTCCCTAAAGTTTGCCAACTAGAGCTTAAAGGCTGGAAATATGATGATGGTGTAGATGATCATGCAATGTCATGTATGATAGTTGCAGAAAACATCACCTTTAGTCTCTTTGTTGTCATGTTGGATCCTTTGTGTGTACCTGTACTCAAGGCAAATGATTAGTAGACGCATCTCACTTTTAGCTAGCGACCATAGTCAAATTCAGGAAAATCTTTAAGGAAAATATTTGTAATCGAAATAACTTTGTTTGCTAACATCATTCTTTTTTGAGATAGATAAACAAACAAGAGGTTATTTCAAACATAAATGAATGGTATGGAACCCATTTCTAGGGATTATTATAAATACCGCCTTCAAACATCTCATGTTCATGAAGAGCCTTTATTTGCTAGAGATTTGAGGAGGACATCATTGCTCTCTCCTTATCTGGTGATCCTTGTTACCATAAGAAGACTAGTTAGGTTTGGAAATCTTTACCCCTTTCGGTCCTTTCCCATTATCTAGTCTCTTTATCTCTAATTTTGGGCATTCGGTCTCATTGTATTGCTTTGAATATGCTGAATAATTAGATACTTTAGCCGATCCTTGACACTTCTGAGGGTAACTTACATCCGTAGAAAAATCATTAGTTTTGGCAAAACTAATCTGTGTCGACCTCCTTTAGTCTTTTGTTCCTTGCTTTGTCATCTTTGGGTGCATGTTGTCCTTGAGTGATTGTCATCCTCAACTCCCTGGGTCAGGGTAGATGTAAGATAAATTCAAGTTATAAAGGATCAAATTAATTTATAAAGATTTTTTCAAATAATTTTTTTGAAAAATAGCGATTTTAAAGAAATGTTTTGGAAAAGTATCCGTCAAACTCTTCATGTCATGCACTATATAAATGAACATCCTTCACTTGGGTCTTGACATATCTGACACATTGCTGGCGAACTCTAGAGATATTTTAGCATCGTAGCTAGGGAGTCTTAAAATGGTCTTTCGAGAAATATATCACAGCTGGAGACTAGTCCACCTTGGACTTCGTTGAAGCTGGGTATTTCTGTAGTAGACTTTGTTTTATTGGTGCTGGGGATTCTCAGATTTGTCTTTGAATTCTCGATGCTGCGAAATGTTTAGCGTTTATATCATAAACAAAGTTTGGTGGAAATTTTGAGGACTTCCTTAAAATTTCCACCCCAGTTAGAGGTTTTATGATGAATCATGTATCGCTGATAAGAGATTTAACACTATGTGGGGAGCTTGAGATTCTTTCTCAAAACATATTTTGGTTTCCTTTTTTCATATCTATATTCTGACTTGCTCAAGAATGATCTTCGCCTTCTGAATTTTTGAGATTCCTTTCTCAAAAATTCTACCCCAGTTTCCATTTCCTGGGTGATATGACTAGCTGTTGTGGTGCCTACATATCTCGTTGAGAAAAGAATCAGGTCAAACGCAGTTCGTTCCTACAATCATAGTGGGGAAAAAAGGAAATAATTAAAGGACAATATGCAGTTTAATTTTGGTGAGTAATCTTGAATTATTCTCATATTTCTTTCATTAAGTGACTATTCAAATTTGCTCCATTATCTGTGATGATTGACTCGGGGATTCTGAATCGACAAATCAAATTGTTCTTCACAAAATCAGCTACAACCTTCTTGGTCACAAAATTGAAAAAGAAGCTTCCACCCACTTTGTGAAGTAGTCGATAGCAACCAAAATGAATTTGTGTCCAGTTGAGGCAGGTGGATCGATTAGACCAATGACATCCATGCCCCAGGCTACAAATGGCCAAGGTGCACTCATTGCGTGAAGCTCACTAGGGGGTACTCGAATCAAATCTCCATGGATATGGCACTTGTGACACTTCTGTACAAACTTGCTACAGTCATTTTCCATAGCCATCCAGAAATATCTGGATTGCAAAATCTTCTTAGCTAGGGTGAACCTATTCATATGAGGTCCACACACTCTGACATGCACTTCTTCTAGAAACTTTGTGGCTTCAATTGAATCCACATATATTAGAAATCTCAAGTACGTAGTTCTCTTATAAAGGACTTCTCCATTTAAGAAAAAGTTGTTAGCCATCCAGTGGATCATCTTATTTTAGTTGGTAGTCACATCTTCTGGTAGACCCCATCTTCTAGATACCTCTTGATATCAAAATACCATGGCTTTCCATCTGATTCTTCTTTGACTTGTGCACAATGTGCAGGTTGCTCTTTTAGACTTATCTCTAATAGATCAATGTAGTTCTGATCTAGATGTTGAATCATAGAGGATATAGTTGCCAAAGCATCGGCAAACTCATTTTGAATCCTCGGAATATGCCAAAAGTTGATTTTTCTAAAACTCTTGCACATACTTTGTACCAATTCCATATACGACACAATTTTGGAGTTTTTCATAGCCCATTTTCCTTGGACTTGATGAATTAGAAAATCAAAATCACCGATGACCAATAACTCTTCAACATCTATAGAAATGGCCAACTTGATGCCGAGAATACAAGCTTCATATTCGGCCATATTATTAGTGCATAGAAATGGAGTTTGGCCGTTACTGGATAGTGCTGACCAATTTATTACATAAAAACTGCTCCAATACCTAAAACTTTCAAATTGAATGCTCCATTGAAGAACAATATCCAACCGGGGTATGATTTTTCATTATCTTCTCCTACGAAAAAGACTTCTTCATCTGGAAAATAAGTTTGGAGTGGCTCATAATCTTCATCGACCAGATTTAGTGCTAAATGATCCGCTAGGGCTTGTCCCTTGATGGTTTTCTGATTCACATATACAATGTTAAACTCGCTTAGCAGTATCTATCACTTGGCCAATTTCCCCGTAGGCATGGCCTTCTGTAATATGTACTTTAAAGGGTCCATTCTGGAAATGAGATATATTCTATATGACGACAAATAATGTCTCAATTTTTGTGCAACCCAGGTCAAGGCACAACAAGTCCTTTCTAATAAAGTATAAAGAGCTTCGTAGAGAGAACTTCTTGCTCAAGTAGTAAATTGATTGTTGATTCTTCTCTCTTTCATCATGTTGCCCTAGGACATATCCAAATATGTTATCCTAGACTGACAAATAAAGTAGTAGCGGGCTCCTTTTTCTCGGAGGAACTGACACTGGTGGATTGGGCAAATAATTCTTGATGTAGGAAAAATCTTGCTGACACTCTTTGATCAAGTTGGTCGGTGAATCCTTCTTCAAAAGCTTGAAAATGGGTTCACAAATAACCATTGCTTGGGCTATGAACTGGCTGATGTAATTTTAATATTCCAAAGAAGCTCATTACTTTTTTCTTGGTCTTTGGCGGAGTAAAATCCTGGATACCCCTTGAATTTTATAGGGTCAAGCTTGATGCCTCTTATAATATCTATGAAGCCTAACAAATTGCCATTTGGTACTCTAAATTGTTCTTCCATAGTCGATCAAAGAACTTCCTTAAATGAGTCAAGTGATCTGAACTCTCGCGGGACTTGATTATCACATCATCCACATATACTTTGATCTCCTTGTGAATTGTGTCATGAAATATGGTTGTCATGGCTCTCATGTATATGGCACCCACATTCTTAAGACCAAATTGCATCACCCATTAATGATAAACACCCCAAGGCATAATGAAGGCCGTTTTCTCTGCATTTTCTTCATCCATTAGGATATGGTGGTACCCAGCAAAAAAATCCACGAATGATATTGTATCTCATGTTTCATACAGTTGTCAATAAAGATGTGGATATTGGGCAATAGAAAGTTGTCTTTAGCACTAGATTTGTTTAGGTCTTGATAATCAACACAAATTCTGATTTCCCCATCCTTTTTTGGCATTGGGACAATGTTAGATAACCAAGTTGGATACCTTGTAACCTCTACCACTTCAGATTTGATCTTCTTGGTAACTTTTTCCTTGATTCTCAGAATCATATCCGACTTGAATTTTTGAGTCTTTTGCTTTACCGGGTTAAATTCGTGATTGATGGGCAACTTATGGGAGACAATATTTGTACTCATCCCTGGCATGTAATTGTAGGACCAATCAAATATGTCAATGTACCCCCGGA
Source organism: Jaltomata sinuosa (assembly GCA_003996215.1). NCBI lineage: Eukaryota > Viridiplantae > Streptophyta > Magnoliopsida > Solanales > Solanaceae > Jaltomata > Jaltomata sinuosa. The sequence continues at coordinate 169,512 of QJPP01002767.1, read as the reverse complement.
TCAAATTCATGAGTTCTCTCCTCTGTGCTTCTATCAGGTGAACACTGATTCGCGTTTCTTTAATATCTTTGCCACCTCCTAGATTAACTACTTCAGTATCCTTTAGGTTGAGATTTTCCCGGTTCTCAAAATATTTAAATTCTTATGTTAACTGTTCAGGGACCATAGTCTCTTCATCATACTCTTCAAATTCATCATCATCTATCTCGATTTGTTGATTAAGCTCTTGAAATGACATGACATTGGCAGGTTTTAAGTTACTATTACTAAAATCATAAGCAAAATAAGTTAGATAATAATAAGCAAATACAAAATAAATAGCAAGGGATTTCATAATAAGGCGAGGCTTTTCATTGAAATCAGAAAATATTTACAAACTCTGGCTATATCCCGCACAAGTGTGAGTCTATGCCTTTTGGCAAGCAAAATAGTACGAGGAAATTAAAATATAAAGGGTGGGTTGTGGGTCTAATCCAAATATCACCAATTTTGCATAAAATTAAAGATTTGTCTACCTGGATGACCGGGGAGTCATGACAGGAGTAGAGGTCCAGTTCTGCAATTGTTCGCCTTAGATTTCCTGATTCCAGTTGCCTCAGGGATATCTTCCAATATAGCATCACATTCATTAAGCAGATCCCCTATTCCATCCTCTATACCATTACTTATGGACCCACCACATACATTGAATGACTGATATAAATGAGGTAGTGGCTTCGACAACCCTAAATGCATCTTCTCTTTGGTCTTTGCCTTGCTCCCTTCGAGCACATATCCCAACCCATGCCTGGAGAGCTTCCCTGGGATCCTTATTAGTTCAATAATGCCATCATAATTCCCACCCAAGTTCAAAACCACTTCTCAGCATAGTACTGGCGAGCATTCTGTAGACTGGCGGCATCAGAACTTGCGGTGCCAGATCTTCTCCAGTAGCATTCATAATCTCCACAGTACATACATCACTCCCTCTCAGAACTTCTTTGATTATTGGGACACAGCCATTTGGATAACTCAAGTGACTCCCATCACCATGGATAACTACCTCATGGTCTTCCAAACAAACTTCACCATTTGATGCAGGGTTGATGGCACAGTGTCACCCCCCAAGCCTACCCCTGGATGTAACACGGGACCTAAGACCATAAGTGATCCCAAGCTAACCTTTGGCCTTAGCATTCCTAGCAGGTAGCCCCTACTCTGTATTTGCAAGGTCTATAGAGGTCCTCGACCACATACTCAATCTCAAAATCTCAAAAATAACCGTCTGGAGTGTATCTGAATCCAAACTAGTGATCAAAATCTTGAAATGAGTGCTTGGAGTCTATCCGGGTCTAAATTAGTAATTCAAGTCTTAAAATCCTAATGAGGGTGCCTGAGACATAACCGAGTCTAAATTCATAGTAAAACAAGTCTAGCGCTCCGCTCGACCGAGTCTAGTATAAGGGTGAAAACCGGTGATAAAACCATCAATCTAACTCTTTTACTCCAAGAACATTCATAAAGTCAGTTTCAAACCCTTTTATAATCATATTTACTGAAAATGGGTCCTTGAGGCCATACAAGGTTTAAAATACCATTTATAGTAGGCCTGCAACAAAAAAAGTAGTAAATAATGCATAAAATCTCTTTATATGGATGGTAATGTTATGCCAAACGCAACCAAAAGCCCAATGGCTCACAATAAACCTATCGACCCTGCAAAGGCTCTAATCACTCTAGAGCATAGATATCCAGCTCTACAATCATAATACCTATGTTTGGGACTTCACGAAAAATTCCCAAATAACCCACCATCTATAGTCCAGAGGCATAAATGAGGCCATACAAGGCCACAAGCGTAATACTATGAACTAAAATGGATACTACAACAATACGAGTGAAATAAGACGGCCAGAAATGAAGCGGATAAGGTCTAGGGTGCCAAGCTAATAAAACCCAACCCAAGGATGCTAATTAAAACAATTATAGCCTATATACGCAGAGTCTAATATAAAGAAGACTATAACCTACTTGTCGTCCAATGACAAGCTGCTGAAATAATGTTATCCAAGCCCGAACTGCTCCGAGAAGCTCCGAATAGTTAACAAACTCTCAAGAAAATAATCTATGCATTTAAAATAAACTAAGGGTATACATATTGCTAAAAGTATAGTCGGGTCGAAATTCAGGTCACAAGCTGGCCCGTGGGTCTCGCAACCCGAAGCCAGAAATGAAAAACACCACGATGTTCCTAATATTCTTGAGAGCGCACGCCCAAAATTTGAGTAGAACTGGACCATTGGAAAGGCTCCAAAATAACCCATGAATCTTGAGAATCAAGAGGGAATTGAAAAGAGAATTAACGGAATTAAAAAAGGAAATTTACTAAATTGGAATCGGGAAATGATCACAAACCTAGGATATATTCACCCCAAGCTTTTGGATGATCAAAAGTGAAGAAATGGAGCTTGGAATCAATTTCAATGGGGGAAACGAGTTTGGGAGTTTGAACAAATGAAGAAGAAGCTTAGAATATAAACTGCCAGCGATTTCCGCAAAAGCGAGACTTTTTATCACAAATGCAGAGGCATAGATGAATAGTGACCTCCGCAAATGCAGACAAATCACGACTAATGCAAAAATCACAACTGCAATGGATATCTACAATAACGGAAACCCTTCACTAAAGGGACCTCCGCAAATACAAAGGAAATCCCACAAATGCGGTGTCGAACCACAAATTCAGTGGCTGTAAATGCGAACACACAAGAACCAACAAAACTCAGCCAAAACTCAGCAAAGTTCAAATGCTCGGATGGACCCTCGAGATTCATCCAAGGTCCCACAAACACAAACAAACTATGCTATTTGACTAAAACAATATTCTGGACTCAACGGAATAGATGAAAATCCCAAAGGAGGTCAATTTAATGAAAACGTGATCCCCACGCCCAAAACCAACCTTTAGGCCAATTATTCCAAAATGGAACCTAATGGCCTAAAGTGAGTCTGGAAGCCTCAGGACCCAAACCAAAGGTCCCTCTAGCCCAAATTTTACATTATGGAGCTAACAACGCTGATGAAATTCCCATCCGAAGCCTTCTTCTTTGAATATTGACCTAAGTCAAACTTCTAAGTTCAAATGGCTAGAAAACACAAAAAGAAATACAAAACCAAACCGAAAGCTTCCAGACCCAGGCCAAGGGTCCAACTAGACCAAAGTCCATGCGTGGCTTACGAAACAGTCGAAATTAGATTCCGAGCATGTTTACCAAGAATGTTGACCAAAGTCAACGATTTCCTAAGTTTAAGCTCTAAAATAGGGAAACTGCCATAAAGACCAAATGAACGTTTAGGGTATTGAACAACCAGTTCGAGCAAATCACAAATGACTTGGGGCCACTGCAGACAAGCTCTAACAGCATAAGAAAAGTGTAAACGTGAGAATAACCAAAAGGGTCATTACATCATCCACTACCAAAAAGTACTTTTGTCCTCGAAAGTCAAGAACAAAGAAGTACATGAAGGTTCAAACAACTGCGGATACTGAGCTTGTATCTATCTCTTGGTCTCCCAGGTAGCCTCCTTAATTAGATGGTGCCTCCATTGAACCTTAACTATCAAAATCTCTCTAGATTTCAATCACTTGACATCTCTGGCCAAAATATCTATCAACTCCTCAACAAATGTCAAACTCTCATCCAACTGAACTGTATCCCACTGCAACACATGCGACTTGTCCGACACATACTGCCTCAACATCAATATATGGAAAACTGGGTGCATAGGTAAACATATCAGAGGCAACACTAACTGATAAGTAATACTACCAACTCTCTAAAGGATCTCAAACAACCCAATATACCTTGTGCTAAACTTAACCCGTCTACCAAATCTCATCACGCCCTTCATGGGAGATACACAGAGAAACACTAAGCCACTAACACTGAACTCTAAGTCACAAAGTCTATGATCTGTATAGCTCTTTTGCCTACTCTAGGCTGCCCTAAGTCTATCCTGAATCACCCGAACTCGATCTAAGGAATCATGAAGCAAGTATATACTCTGTGTCCTAGACTCCAACCCATCGAACTAACCCACCGGTGATCTGTAATGCCTACTATACAATGCCTCTAAAGTTGTCATGCCAATACTCGAATGATAACTATTATTATACGCAAACTCCCCCAAAGGCATATATTGATCCTGTAAACCTCCAAAGTCAAGAATATAGGCCCGCAACATAACTTCCATGACCTTGATGGTCCTCTCAAATTAGACATATGTCTGAGGGTGGAATGCGGTACTAAGATGAACCTCTATACCCAACTCTCGCTGAATGGTCTTTCAAAACTGAGATGTGAACTGAGTTTCACGGTCTGAAATGATAGAAGCTTGGACCCCATGGAAATGAAAAATCTCACAAAGGTTAATCTGAGCCAACCTCTCTGCACTGTAAGAAGAATGAACTGACAAGATATGTGCATACTTAGTCAGCCTATCCACAATCACCCAAATGGAGTCAAACCCTTGAGAAGTGAATGGAAACCGAACAATGAAGTCCATAGTAATCCCTTCCCATTTCCATTCTGGAATGGGAAGTCTACATCAATCCACTAGACCTCATTTGCTCAAACTTAACCTGCAGACAGTTCAAGCATCGAGAAACAAACTCCTTTATGTCCCACTTCATACCACTCCACCAATAAAGTTGTCTCAAATCTCTATATATCTTAATTGCACCAGGATAGATGGAATATATACAACAATATGCCTCTCTAAGAATAAAGTGAATCAATTCCCCTATTCTCAGAACACAAAGGCAACTATCAAACCTCATTACACTATCAGAATCTAAAGTAGCCCTGCTGGCCTCACCCCCAACAACCTGATCTCGAATATCACACAATCGTTGATCCTCAAATTAATAACTCTGAATCTGATCAACCAAAATATAATGGATCACAATACTAGCAAGGACACTGCTGGGATCTGACAAGTCAAGCCTAACTAACTGGTTAGCCAAGGATTGGATATCCAAGGCCAACAACCGCTCCAAAACTAAAAAATAAGCTAATATGCCCATACTCACTTTGTTCCAACACAAGGCATACGCTACCATATTTTCCTTACCAGGATGATATTGAATAGTGAAGTCATAGTCCTTCAGTAACTCAATTAATGTCCGCTACCTGGAGTTCAGCTCTCGCTGACTCGTGATGTACTGAAGACTACGGTGATTAGTGAAGATCTCACAGTGAACCCCAAACAAGTAATGCCTCCAATCTTGAGCGCAAAGATTACCGCCACCAACTCCAAGTCATAAGTAGGTTAGTTGTGCTCGTGAACCTTCAGTTGTCTTAATGCATCTGCTATCACATGAACCGGCTGCATCAATACACAACCAAGACTAATCATTGAACCATCACAATACACTAAGAAGCCCCGACCCTCTATTGGCAATGTCAACACCAGAGCTGAAGTCAATATGTCCTTAAGCCTCTGAGCACCATCCTCGCACTTATCCGACGACTAAAATGGGACATCCTTCCTAGTAAGCCTAGTCAATGGTGCTGCTATGGAAGAAAACCCCTTAACAAATCGCCTGTAATATCCAGCCAACCCAACAAAGTTGCAAACCTCGATAAGAGTAGTAGGCCTCACCCGATCACAAACTGTTGAAATCATCCCCGAGTCAACTCTAATTCTATTCGTAGACACCAGGTGTCCTAGGAATGCTACTGACTCAAGACAAAACTCACACTTTTAGAACTTGGCATAAAGCCGGTGATCTCTCAAAGTCTAGAGTATTATCTTCAAGTACTGCTTATGATCCTTCTCACTCCGTGAATATATCAGTATTTCATCGATGAACACTACAACGAACGAATCCAAGTACGATCTGAGCACCCTTTGCCATAAGTCCATAAGCACTGTGGGGGAATTAGTCAACCCAAAAGACATCACCAGAAACTCATAGTTGCCATAACGTGTCCTGAATGTTGTCTTAGGTATGTCCTCTGCCCTAATCCTCAATTGGTGGTAGCCTGACCTCAAATATATCTTAGAAAACACAGAAGAACTTTGAAGCTGATCCAATAAGTCATCTATTCATGGCATCAGATACTTATTCTTCATAGTCACCCTATTCAGCTGCCAATAATTAATACACATCCAGATCGACCCATCTTGCTTCTTCACAAACAGAATTGGTGCACCCCAAGGAGACACACTCAGCCTAATAAAACCCTTAGATAACAAATCCTGGAGATGATCCTTAAGATTTCTCAACTCAGCTAGAGCCATACGGTACGGAGTAATAGAAATAGGCCTGGTGCCCCACTCTATCTCAATAGTAAAGTCAATATGACGCTCAGGTAGAAGGCCTAGCAGGTCGGTCAGAAACACATCTAGGATATCTCTAACCATAAAAACTGACTCAGAAGAAGAAGTGTCGGTGCTAGCAGCTCGGACATATGCTAGATAGGCTAACACTCGCGAGAAATCAACTTCATATCATGAAGGCAAAAAATGATATCAAATGGTGCAAGGCTAACAGAACCCTGCCACACAATTAGGGATACACCGGGCATGGCTATGCTAATGGTCTTGGCATAGAAATCTAAAACTGCTTGATGAGGGTATAACCAGTCCATGCCCAGATTCACATCAAACTCTAACATGTTTAATATCATCTGGTCTGCCCAAGATTCAATATAACCAACATCAATCAAACAGGATCTCAGAACTTGATCCACTACTAAAGAATCACCTACTCGGTAGAAAAAGATACAAGAACGGATAATGGCTCACAAGCCAATCCTAAACAACGCACTAAATAGGTAGATACATATGAATACGTACATCCAGGATCAAATAAAGTTAAAGCTGACTGGCAGCATACAAAAATTGTAACTGTGATCACTGCATCAGAGGCCTTTTCCTCTGGTCTACCAGGGACTGCATAAAACTGATGCCAACCTCCACCAGACCAACTGCCATCCCTACCACCTATCCTACTATGCTAGGCACAACCTCGACCCTTAACACCACCTCCTATAGTCGGTGGCTGCACTGCTCTTAAATGTTGAGTTGAAGGAGCGGCTGGATTAATTATACCCTACTGGGGGTACTCTCTAGCATAGTGACCGATGACACCATACTCAGAGCAAGGCCCCGATGGCCTACCCTACTAGGATGAACTAGATGAACTAGTGTGGCCACTACGGCTGATGCCCCAAAAGTTGTACCCCTCAAAGATTGGCCACTATAACCCTGATGACTGCTCTGACACTGCTCAGACTGAGGCCTACTTGAAGCCTGAAGCGATTCCTGAATTAGGCGGCTAGACTAACCCTGATATTGTTGTGGATGATACCCTCCACCCCACTGGCCTGAACCTCTACCTCCATAGTGAGAACCATTATAACTGTCCTAATATTGTGGCCTCTTATCTCTGGCCCCTGGATCATTATGGTGTAAATCCTCCATAGTACGAACATAGTTTGCGATAGCCTAAAAAGATTGCCCATTGGTAACTAGTACCTCAGCGATCTGCCTAAGCTTTGTCCTCAACCCCCAAACAAATAGGCAAACTCTATCTGGCATGATAGGAATGATCATAGCCTCAAATGGAGCCAACTGGTGAAAACAAGTCTCATACATAGACACTAACATAGATCCCTGCATCAGCTTGGTGAACTACTCTGTGCGATGCTCACGATCTCTTTGAGGTAAGAACTTGGCTTTAAGGGCCTCATAGAACTCTCTCCAAGACCACTCAGGAGACGAAGATGGTCTGTAAGCTACCTGGGCCCTTCACCATAGCTTTGCTTGGCCTTACAGTTGATAAGCAGTTTAACCAACCTCATGAGTATCAAACACACCCGAATGGTGAAGCATCTCCTCACAAACATAAATGAAATCATATGGATCCTGATAAGGAGTACCGGAAAACCTCGGCAGTGCCAATCTAAGAAATCTGCCTAGAGCCTTCTGCTCCATCTCTGTCATGACTAAGCGAGGAGTAAGAGGCTGAGCAACAGAAGCAAAATGCTCCCCTAAACTTCAAACACCTAGAGTTTCCCCTTCAGCGGATATCTGTGCCACATCTGAAGGCTGATCCCCAATTATATCAAGTAACTGTAGAAGCAAACCTTGAATGCCGTACGATATAGCTAGTGATGATTACTAGTACAAATGTTGGTGCTGACCCTGGTGGCACCTGGGCTGACCCCTGGTCCATGGGCTTCTGCTCAGGGACTATCTCTGACTCAAACTCAGCCTCAGGAGCTCTAATTGGTGTTGTTGCTCAGGCACGTTCCCTACTGCTACCTCCATGACCACCCTGTCCCTTAGCTGGAGTCAGGTATGCTATGGTCGAAGGCTCTCTCTTACCTTCTGTCAAATATCTCGTATGAGACATCTGTGGAAGAGATCTATGTTTACTAAGATGCCACAATATAGAAGCAAGAAATGATCCATATTTCCAATAATGCCACTATAGACACCCGAATATTGAGTATAGATGTCTCTGCCCCAATCCGCAGGACTCTACTAGGCATTGATTACTATTCTGATGACACCGGTGAACCTATTCTATGATACCAAGCTGTCACGACTTGATTTATCAGGTCATGATGGTACCTACAACCCTCTGTAGGCGTACCACTCCCCGTATCCTGAAACAGTTAGTAATGGGCTACTAACTGACTAAGCATGCATAAGAACAATAAATAAGCAGAATAAAGAGATAAAAGTAAAGAAATAACAGCTGGAATATATATATATATATATATATAGGAAAACTAAACCATCCCACGACCTAGTGTTACAGTACCAAAACCACAAAAAATATAGTGTACAAAAGGGTACAAAAGTATATATACATCTATCTCTGAACAACAAAAGAGTACATGATAGAAAAGAGGAGAGAAAAGCTAAGCCCCTGTCGCTAGGAGAACACCCTAAGTCTCGAATGTTTGTAAAGTTGCACGAGTCTCCATGCACTATAAACTGTGAGAGCTCACACTAGGATCTGCACCTGGATTATGCAGAAGTGTAGTATGAGCACCAATTTCAAAGAAAAGAGTACCTAGTAGACATCGTAAATAGACTGAACACATATAAGATATAAAAGCAATAAATAGCAGGAAGCATAGAAGGTAGTCATAGAAGCAAATGGATAAGTACATTGAAGTTAGCACAGATAGAACACAAGGAGAAAATAATCATACTCGTCTAGATACAAGAAATATATATCACAAAACACATGTGAAGGAAAGAAGAATGCACCTGGGGTCCTTGCAAACACTATATATATAAGAGAGTTTAGGAAGAAATGCGGTGTACCGGTAACCTCAAGTAAAAAGGGAAGGAAGGAAAAACAAGTAAACATACTCATGCTTGAAATACAATACTACAAATGGAATCATGCTAGTAAAACAACTCTTAGGATAGGAATAATGAGGAAGACAACCTTACAGAATAAGGATAGATAAACAATACTCCAAAAGTACCATACTATCAAAGACTACTACCATAGGATCAAATAAAGAATGTACCTACAGTGCCAATAGGTGCTCATACACCCGAGGAACACATAAAAGTGAAAACAAACCCTTCGGCATCTCATACTACCAGAGCGTACACTCAGTAAATAGAAAACAAGGGTGGAACCAAACAAAAATAAGTGATATGACGATGTAGGTAAAACCAGGTGTGATAGTAGTACCATACGTACCTCCTCCGGCACTAATAGGCCCAGTGGGTAGGATCCATGGAAGGATGCACCCGTATACATCAACTGCACCATATACCCCTCCTCCGGCACTTGTAGCAGGTAGCCCCGGGTTCGTATTGGCAAGGTCTATAAAGGTTCTCGACCATATACTCAATCTCAGAATATCAAATATAACCATATGCAGTGTATCCGGATCCAAACTAGGAATTGAAATCTCAAAATGAGTGCCTTGAGTCTATCCTAGTCTAAATTAGTAAATCAAGTCTTAAAACCCCAATGAGGGTGCCTGAGACATAATCGGGTCTAAATTCATAGTAAAACAAGTCTAGCGCTCCACTCGACCAAGTCTAGTATACATAACCGGTGATAAAACCATCATTATAACTCTTTTACTCCAAGAAGATTCATAAAGTCAGTTTCAAACCCTTTTATATTCATTTTTACTTAAAATGGGCCCTTGAGGCCATTCAAGGTTTATAAAACCATTTATAGTAGGCCTGCAACAAAAATAGTAGTAAATAATGCATAAAATATCTTTATATGGATGATAATGGTATGCCAAATGCAAACAACAACCCAATGGCTCACAATAAACCTATTGTAATCACCCTTCCGGTCATTTACACATTTTCGCCTTTCTTGTACCATTAGAGCTTACTTGTAGCGGCCCAAGTCATTTATGGCTTGTTGGGACCGGTAGTTCGGTGCCCGAGCCGTTTATTTGGTCTTTATGGCCGTTCCTCATTTTAGAGCTTCAACTTTGGAAATCGTTGACTTCCGACAATATTCTTGGTAATATCAAAGAATTAAACCAAGGTTTTAGGTCAAAGGAATCCCTTACTCGAAAGTTTTAGTTAAAGAAATACCTCGTGTAACACCTCGCCCGTTTGGAAGGTTTAAAGTAACCCGTGCCTTTGGGGTAATACTAATAGTGTCTAATAAACTAAGAAGGATGTGTTATGAGGTATTATAATCGCAAAATGGTCGTATGATAAGTTTTGAAGTCAAGCAAGTTGCGAAACAAAAGTCGGAAAAAGTTATTGTAAATTCCTTTAAGGAATTCTCATCAAATTTGGGTTAAATGTCTTGGGGTGTTTCTCCCTATCTATAAAGAGTTAGTGGGCCTCCAATATACCAAATCGAAGGTCTATGAGTCTAGGTTCGAACGCACTAAACCGTTCGTCCATACGACTTCAGAATAGAGATATATTCACGTTTTTGTAAGACCGCGCAAGCAGATACGTCAAGGTGGGGCCCGCATCCTAAGTCGGTTTTGCTTTATAAAAGGTGTTCCAGCTTCGTTTTAATTCATAAAAATCACCCAAAAACTTCAGAAAATCAGAAGGAAAGTCCATAAATAATCCATGGACTTTGATCCTTTCAATTCGGAAGTTTAACGGAAGTTGCTCTACGTCGCGAGCTCGTCATTTTGCTATAGTTTTCCCCGTCGATTTAATGGCGTATCTTCGTGGGTGTTGATGCAGCGAGCTAGCAGGTGTTTTCTGAGTATTTGGCAGTATCTATGGAGTTATTATTGGGAGGTATGGATCCCGTACACTTATGTATTTGTTGGATCAAGATTTTAAGCTTCTAGGTATGAAAAGTTGTTGTTGCTGATATCTTGTAGTAGTTTTTGTTGATTTTGGATCTGTTTGTTGTTCCTGCAAGGAGGCAGGTTGTTAATCTTGGGATATTGAATATTTTTGTCAAGGAAATCTCTCCCCTACGACCCTCCTTCGTTATTATATGTTCTAGTATTGTTTTTTGGATTTCTGATCCCCGAAGTGGTATTTTGGATTTGTGGCTTTGGACAACCCTTTTATCTTGTTATGTTTGGTTATTGTTGTGGTGTTATGGTTGTGTTAAGGTGCTGGAGGGATTGGGAAATTGTGCAATTCTTTTTTAGATTGCATACGATAGTGATTGGATTGGACAACGTGAAGTACACCTTGAAATAGTGCTTCAGGAGCTCGTCGCTCCTTTGAGATGTGGTTAACATATTATTGTTGGATTTAGCTGCCATTTATTATTGTTATTGGCCTCATTTTATGTTTTGGAGTTGGCTGGTCGCGAGTGTGACATTAACACCATATCAAATGGCTATGGCTCGTTCTTGCAGCCTCGTCGATTGTAGCAATTGTTCCATTACCTTGGTTGGTCAGCCTTCATAGAGACGTATTTGGGGCTTCAGTTGAAAGTATTTGTTTTGTGTGATTCAGAGCTTCCCGAAGCAGTTTGAGTCTGGACGACGTCGTTCTCGCAACTAGTAATCGGATGACAGGTAGGTTATGGTTTTCCCCTATCTAGACTCTGCGTATATAGGCTATAACTGCATTAATTAGCATCCTTGGATGGGTTGTTATAGGTTGGTACCCCAGACCTTGTCCGCCTTTCGTCCGTCTATTTCATACGTTGTTTGTAGTATTCGCGTAGTAATGTATATTACCTTTGTGGTCCTGTGTGACCTTGTATTGACTCTGGAACATAGATGGTGGACTACTTGGGAATGTCCACGAGTCCCGGACATAGAGATTATCCTTTTAGGCTGGTTATGTCTGCTGAGTAGCTATTGGGCTTGTGCAGGGCTGATAGGAATTGTTGTGAGCCGTTGGGCTACTTTTATATTTGTGTGCGAGCATATTATCCATTAAAAAGGTTTTCCCGTGAAGGTTTTACTACAATTTTAGCTGTGAGCCACTACTGACAGTTTTCCTAAATTTGCATGGCCCTGGGGGCCCATTTTTGGTACTGTTGTTGATAGAAAAGGGGATTTTTGGATGTTTTCGCACTGATTTTATTACTGGTACTTGTCTCTGCGGGGCAGAGCACCAGACTTGATTTTATTACTAATACTAGTCTCTGCAGGGCAGAGCACCAGACTTGATTTTATTACTGATACTAGTCTCTACGGGGTGGAGCACTAGACTTGATTTACTACAATTTTAGACCCGGTTACGCCCGGGCACCCTTGGAGGGGTTTTTGAGGCATTTTCTACTACTTTAGTCCTGGACAGGGTCTAGGCATGCATATTGAGACTGGGTCTCTATCTTGATCCCGGACTTGCTTCCGGATGACATGTCTTGATGCTGAGTTTTAGTATGGGGTTGGGGACCTCCATGGACCTTTCCTCTCTGGGCCTGGGGCTTCGGGCTGCGTGCGCCAGAGGGAAGGGTATACGGTGGAGTTGAGGTATGCAGGCTGAGTCCTTCCATGGAACCTGCCTGCTGGGCCCGATTGGCACCGGAGTAGGTACATACAGAGGTTCTATTTCACACATCATATCATATCATATCATATCATATCATATCATATCATATGATATCATATCATATCATATCATATCATATCATGCATTGGATTCCACCCTTGTTTGCTGTGTGTTCAGTGTACGCTCCGGTAGTATGGGATACTGGAGGGTTTTCTTTCACTTCATTGTGTTCCTCAGTTGTATGGGCGGCCGTTGGGACTGTAGGTAGACTATATTTACTCCTGTCTTTATTTAGAGCTTGTCTTGGCACCGGTTCTTGAAAGATTAGTGTTGGCTAGCCTGTTGAGGCTTTGGTTGTGGGGATTTTTATTATTGAGAGGGCTAGGGAGTCCTATCTTATTGAGGAACTCTTGTGTGGCCTTCTGAGCAGAGTGTGAGACTCTGGCTCTATCCTTGTGGGAAATTGAGTGGTATCTCTTGGTTATTGTGGCCTAGTTATTTCATCCTAGGGTTGTACTTATGAGGTGATGCCCTGGTTATGCTATCATATGATTGGATTGGTGTTATGATATCCTTATACTTGTTGATTCCATTTTGAGTATGTTAGACTGCTCTCTGTCTTTTCCTTCCACTTGAGGTTATCGGTATACCGCTATTTTCTCAACTCTCTCTCCACTTACTTATATTGTTGTGCAAGGACTCCAGGTGCGTTCTCTTTTCCTTCACCTGTGATTCTGTGTAATTGTATCTCTGTGCTAGCATGTGTTACTTGAAGCTCTTGGTTATGGATGATCTGTGCTAGCTCCTTGTGCCTTGCTTATTGCCTCAGTGACTGCTTTCTTGCTATTTGTTACTTACTGCTTTTATATCTTAAATGCGCTCAGTCGACCTATGATACCTACTGAGTACCCGTGGTTTTGGTGCTCATACTACACTTCTGCACTTTTTTGTGCAGATATTAGCTGAGCTTTCGCCGTTGATCACGTTGGAAACTCGTGCAAATTTTGGATCTTTGAGACTAGGGTGACCGCCTGACGGTCGGGGCTTGTCTACATCTCATCTGTTGTACTGTTGCTCCTTGTACTTTCGGAGGCAATTTATGTTGTATTTTGTTACTACTAGCACTTGTATTCTATTAGAAGCTTCTGTACTATTGATACCAAGTCTTGGGGTTGGTGTAGTTTCCTTTATGTATTTATATTCGAGTTTTGTTTCTGCTTATTTCTACGTGCTAGTGCGTTTTGGTTAGGTAGTAGCCCATTACTAACCGTCTAGGCTACGGAAATTAGTTCGCCTACTGGGGGTTGTAGGTGCCATCATGACCTGAGAAATTGGGTCATGACAGCTTGGTATCAGAGCTCTAGGTTCACCGGTGTCATGGTACAGAAGCAAGTGTCTAAATAGAGTCTCATGGATTGGTACGATGACGTCCGTATCCTATCTGCGGGAGGCTACAGGGCATTGTTAGGAAAAGTTTCATCTTCTTGGCTCCTCATCGTGTGTTCCTGGCTCTATTGACTTCTAAACTTTGGTTGTTCATTCACTCTGAGATTCCTCATACGAGTGCGATAGCGGTTGGTGCCGAGGCTTCTGTTCCTGTTGCTTCAATGCTTCCATCAACGCCAGGACTCCAAAGTGAGGGTTTACTGCACTAGATAGGGGGTGTGGGGTCAGCCCAACCTCTGATTGGATTTATAGCAACCTCAGTGCTTCAAGACACCGTGGCTAGGACTCTGAGCCATCCGGTGAGTGTTTCAGTACTCGGTTCTGTGAGTGGTGCTTCAGTTAGGGTTGAGCTTCTAGTTCTTCAACAGGGTTGTCTATCGGTATTGGAGTACAAGGTAAGATTTTCCCATCGGACTTTATCTGGTATAGGCTGTTTTTGGTGTGGTGAGCATGGGCACTTTAATAGGAATTACCCCATGATTGTGTATCCCGGACAGCCTGGTTGTTATCATTGTGGAGAGATTGGTCACCTTTATAGATCTTGTCCCCGGAGAGGGCCGGTTGGGCCTTTAGTTTTGACTACTCAGTCCAGAGTTATATCCCATCAGCTTGATACTCCTTTTGGTGGGCCAGAGGTAGAGGTTCCTGATATTATTGCTGCAGGTTAGGCTTTTGCTACCTTCGACTTATGTTAGTCCCACTCGTGTTGCGACTATATCCCTTCTGTCGTGTAATTGCTTATATGTCTACCTGCTACTTGTTTAAGTTGTTTGGCTACCCGAATTGTAGTATCAATATGTTATTTTATTGGTAGTTTATTCTTTAGTAGTGAATGGGGGTAAGTTAGCCTTGAGAGGTGTTTTCCCAGAGTTGTAGCTCGTGGGTAGTTCTTGTTATTCTGTTTCTAGTTGGGTTACCCCTGTTTCATTGAGATTTTGGACTTGTGGTTGAGTTGCCCTTGTTGAACGGTCCTAGATGGTTGTTGCCTAGGCCGTTATCTAGCGTGGCTAGAGATTTGTGTGATGGTTCGGTGTATTACCGGTAGTTGGGCCGGAGTTGAGATTTTGCCTCAGTTGGGAGATATTGGTTATGCTAGTGTGCATAGATTGGTTTGGTCTCCCGAGTGTCTAGAGTCGACCATCTTTGTTGAATAGTTTAGGAGGTTGGAAGGTATGTGGGTTGTTCCTATAGCCTCCTCCACTTCCTGGTCTGTTGGGTGTTTGGTTGTATCCCTAGCTCCAGTTCGAACGAATCTTGATCGTAGTTCTTTCGATGAGCTATGGATGTTGTCATCGTTATTGGATCTTGACTTTAAGCACTTCCAACTAAGTATTGATCGTAACCTCGTGGTTGGGTCGTATTTGTAAGCATTTCGGGTGAGTTGGGCATCCGGCCCATCCTTCTCCTGCCTTATTGAATTTTACGTGTAGCTATGAGTAGTGAGGTAATGGCTTCAGGTTCTTATTCGAGAAAGGATTTGTAAGGTTTAGTATGTGCTAAGGAAGCATTTTTGTTTAGTTGAAAAAGAAGGGAGATACTCTTTGTATGTGCTTATGTGTCCTCGTAGTTGCCTGAAGTAGCGATGAAGGTTTGCTTTGGGATTGTGTGTCGGTGATTCGATTCAGCCGTCTACACATTGTCGTGGGTTTTCCATCGATTGGTTTTGTTTCAGTAGCAACTGCGGTGTTGGCAACTTGCATTTTCAGGCCTAGTTGGCTTGGGTTCTTAAGGGTTCATTGGCAGCATACAGGTTCGACCAAGGCTTTGGTTGGCAGTTTTGAAAGTCGGTGTTCAGAATCATAACTTGGCAGGTTACATCGGATGGTTTGTGGCAGTTTCTATTTGGTTGCAGCATCCTAGTGCCGGGAGGAAGTGGGTGCGGGCAACTTAGCTTCTTTACTTTAGTTGTGGATGCGGCTATTGTCCTTGGATACCTAGTCCTTGGCTAACCTCTGCAAGATGCAATATATTCTAGATTTCAACAGTGTTCTAGTTAGTACGAGGTTCTTCTACCATGGTTGGACAAACTCAGTGGCGTAAGTTTAAGCTTCAGTAGTGGTGTATGCTTTATGTGGTCAGCTTGTGCGGGTTGAGACTAGCGAGGCTATTTTGAGCTCTGATGACACGTAGAGACTGGTAATAGCCATTCGTTTGCCCAGGATTTGAAAGATTGTTTAATTGATTCCTCCGGAGTTATTGTTTATGTGGGGTTCTAGTGTTGGTTAGACTCGGCCAGTATGGACGAGAAGTTCATTATGATATATGCTTCAAAGTGGTTGGTTGTTTGCAGAACTAGTAAAGCGGTTGATTCGAGCCAAAGGAATGAGTTGAAAGTATATGCAAAAATTTCTATGGCTAGATGGTAACTTTGAACCCCAGGCACCTTTTTCCTTTGCCTTCGGGGTGTTTGGACTTGATATTTGTGGCATGGTGGACTTCTTCCTAAGGTGAGATTCGTAAGGCAATTTCACATTCAAATGGTGTTTGAGTATTCGGAGTAGCAGTAGTGTTTTCTAGAGTTGGGAGCTTGGCTCATGGTTACAGACTTCGTGGTAGGCTTACCACACTTCTTGCAGGATCTTGGTTTTGGTTTGGATAGTTTGGGCAGATTGCCCTGGTTCATTCACTTTCAGCTGATTCATACCTGGCACGGTTCAGTTAGCGAATTTGATGTTAGAAAAAAAACTGTTCGTTCGTTGGTTGATGGTCAATCAAGGCAGGTAATTTCATTTTCAATAATATGCTACGGGTTGTTATCTTAGATGGCAAAGGCTAGTAGCCTATATCTTGGCTTAAAACGAGTTTGAATAAAGTGGGTGACTTCATTCGTGGTAAAGTATATGCAAGAACTATGGATCTCCGGTGTGTCAGCTGATGCTTCGAGGTGGTTTGAGTGTTCGACTTGTATGCAGCTTCCTTTTTGTGGTGCTAAAGGATTCAATTAAAAAAAAAGGCTTTTGCGGAACAGCGGGTTCATGATTTAGAGTTTCGGGTTGATGGATTTTCTGGTAAACCTGGTATAGTTTTGAGGATTCGAGTTTTGTGTGTTGATAGCCTTGGTGCTCTCGTTTTGGTGTTGTGTAGGTGCTTTTTGGTTAAGATTCTCGAGGTTCAGTCTGGGTTGACAGATCTTTGCAGGTTGAAATCTAGCTTGGCTAATAAGAAATTAACGCTTGGTTGCTTTTTTTTGGTTCTGTTCTATTGGGTGCCGTCTGGTCGCGAAAGTTACCCGGGTTGTCTAAGAGAGTAGTGCGGGCGTTGTATCCGCTATTCTTAAATTTTTGGTATTTTCTTCCTTCCTGACTTTCGGGGACGAAAGTCTTTTTAGTAGTGGATGATGTAATGACCCTTCCGGTCATTTACACGTTTTCTCCTTTCTTGTACCATTAGAGCTTACTTGTAGCGGCCCAAGTCATTTATGGCTTGTCGGGACCGGTAGTTCGGTGCCCGGGCCGTTTATTTGGTCTTTATGGCCGTTCCTCATTTTAGAGCTTCAACTTTTGAAATCGTTGACTTCCGACAACATTCTTGGTAATATCAAAGAATTAAACCAAGGTTCTAGGTCGAAGGAATCCCTTACTTGAAAGTTTGAGTTAAAGAAATGCCTCGTGTAACACCTCACCCATTTGGAAGGTTTAAAGTAACCCGTGCCTTTGGGGTAAGAATAATAGTGTCTAATATACTAAGAAGGATGTGTTATGAGGTATTATAATCGCAAAATGGTCGTATGATAAGTTTTGAAGTCAAACAAGTTGCGAAACAAAATTCGGAAAAAGTTATTGTAAATTCCTTTAAGGAATTCTCTTCAAATTTGGGTTAAATGTCTTGGGGTGTTTCTCCCTATATATAAAGAGTTAGTGGGCCTCCAATATACCAAATTGAAGGTCTACGAGTCTAGTTTCCAACGCACTAAACCTTTCGTCCATACGACTTCAGAATAGAGAGATATTCACATTTTCGTAAGACCGCGCAAGCAGATACGTCAAGGTTGGGCCCGCATCCTAAGTCGGTTTTGCTTTATAAAAGGTGTTCCAGCTTCGTTTTAATTCATAAAAATCACCCAAAAACTTCAGAAAATCAGAAGGAAAGTCCATAAATAATCCATGGACTTTGATCCTTTCAATTCGGAAGTTTAACGGAAGTTGCTCTATGTCGCGAGCTTGTCATTTTGGTATAGTTTTCCCTGTCGATTTAATGGCGTATCTTCGTGGGTGTTGATGCAGCGAGCTAGCAGGTGTTTTCTGAGTATTTGGCAGTATCTATAGAGTTATTATTGGGAGGTATGGATCCCGTACACTTATCTATTTGTTGGATTAAGATTTTAAGCTTCTAGTTATGAAAAGTTGTTGTTGCTGATATCTTGTAGTAGTTTCTTGTTGATTTTGGATCTGTTTGTTGTTCCTTCAAGGAGGCAGGTTGTTAATCTTGGGATATTGAATATTTTTGTCAAGGAAATCTCTCCCCTACGACCCTCCTTCGTTATTATATGTTCTAGTATTGTTTTATGGATTTCTGATCCCCGAAGTGGTATTTTGGATTTGTGGCTTTGGACAGCCCCTTTATCTTGTTATGTTTGGTTATTGTTGTGGTGTTATGGTTGTGTTAAGGTGCTGGAGGGATTGGGAAATTGTGCGATTCTTTTTGGGATCGCATACGATAGTGATTGGATTGGACAACGTGAAGTACGCCTTGAAATAGTGCCTCCGGAGCTCATCGCTCCTTTGAGATGTGGTTAACATATTATTGTTGGATTTAGCTGTCATTTATTATTGTTATTGGCCTCATTTTATATTTTGGAGTTGGCTGGTCGCGAGTGTGACATTAACACCATATCAAATGGCTATGACTCGTTCTTGCAGCCTCGTCGATTGTAGCAATTGTTCCATTACCTTGGTTGGTCAGCCTTCATAGAGACGTATTTGGGGCTTCAGTTGAAAGTATTTGTTTTGTGTGATTTAGAGCTTCCCGGAGCAGTTTGAGTCTGGACGACATCGTTCCCGCAGCTAGTCATCGGATGACAGGTAGGTTATGGTTTTCCCCTATCTAGACTCTGCGTATATAGGCTATAACTGCATTAATTAGCTTCCTTGGATGGGCTGTTATAGGTTGGTACCCCAGACCTTGTCCGCCTTTCGTCCGTCTATTTCATACGTTATTTGTAGTATTCGCGTAGTAATGTATATTACCTTTGTGGTCCTGTCTGGCCTTGTATTGACTTTGGAACATAGATGGTGGGCTATTTGGGAATGTCCGCGTGTCCCGGACATAGAGATTATCCTTTTAGGCTGGTTATGTCTGCTGAGTAGCTATTGGGCCTGTGCAGGGCTGATAGGAATTGTTTTGAGCCGTTGGGCTACTTTTATATTTGTGTGCGAGCATATCATCCATGAAAAAGGTTTTCCCCTGCAGGTTTTACTACAGTTTTGGCTGTGAGCCACTACTGACAGTTTTCCTAAATTTGCATGGCCCTGGGGCCCATTTTTGGTACTGTTGTTGATAGAAAAGGGAATTTTTGGATGTTTTCGCACTGATTTTATTACTGGTACTAGTCTCTGCGGGGCATAGCACCAAACTTGATTTTATTACTGATACTATTCTCTGCAGGGCAGAGCACCAGACTTGATTTTATTACTGATACTAGTCTCTGCGGGGCGGAGCACTAGACTTGATTTACTACAATTTTAGACCCGGTTACGCCCGGGCACCCTTGGAGGGGTTTTTGAGGCATTTTCTACTACTTTAGTCCTGGACAGGGTCTGGGCATGCATATTGAGACTGGGTCTCTATCTTGACCCCGGACTTGCTTCCGGATGACATGTCTTGATGCTGAGTTTTAGTATGGGGTCGGGGACCTCCATGGACCTTGCCTCTCTGGGCCTGGGGCTTCAGGCTGCGTGCGCCAGAGGGAAGGGTATACGGTGGAGTTGAGGTATACAGGCTGAGTCCTTCCATGGAACCTGCCTGCTGGGCCCGATTGGCACCGGAGGAGGTACATACAGAGGTTCTATTTCACACATCATATCATATCATATCATATCATGCATTGGATTCCACCCTTGTTTGCTGTGTGTTCAGTGTACGCTCCGGTAGTATGGGATACTGGAGGGTTTGCTTTCACTTGATTGTGTTCCTCGGTTGTATGGGCGGCCGTTGGGACTGTAGGTAGACTATATTTACTCCTGTCTTTATTTAGAGCTTGTCTTGGCACCGGTTCTTGAAAGATTAGTGATGGCTAGCCTGTTGAGGCTTTGGTTGTGGGATTTTTTATTATTGAGAGGGCTAGGGAGTCCATATTATTGAGGCACTTTTGTGTGGCCTTCTGAGCAGAGTGTGAGACTCTGGCTCTATCCTTGTGGGAAATTGAGTGGTATCTCTCGGTTATTGTGGCCTTGTTATTTCATCATAGGGTTGTACTTGTGAGGTGATGCCCTGGTTATGTTATCATATGATTGGATTGGTGTTATGATATCCTTATACTGGTTGATTCCATTTTGAGTATGTTAGACTGCTCTCCGTCTTTTCCTTCCACTTGAGGTTACCAGTATACCGCTATTTTCTCAACTCTCTCTCTACTTACTTATATTGTTGTGCAAGGACTCCAGGTGCGTTCTCCTTTCCTTCACCTGTGATTCTGTGTAAATGTATCTCTGTGCTAGCATGTGTTACTTGAAACTCTTGGTTATGGATGATTTGTGCTAGCTCCTTGTGCCTTGCTTATTGCCTCAGTGACTGCTTTCTTGCGATCTGTTACTTTCTGCTTTTATATTTTATATGCACTCAGTCGGCCTATGATACCTACTGAGTACCCGTGGTTTTGGTGCTCATACTACACTTCTGCACTTTTTTGTGCAGATATTAGCTGAGCTTTCGCCGTTGATCACGTTGGAAACTCGTGCAGCTTTTGGATCTTTGAGACTAGGGTGAGCGCCTGACGGTCAGGGCTTGTCTACATCTCATCTGTTGTACTGTTGCTCCTTGTACTTTCGGAGGCAATTTATGTTGTATTTTGTTACTACTAGCACTTGTATTGTATTAGAAGCTTCTGTACTATTGATACCAAGTCTTGGGGTTGGTGTAGTTTCCTTTATGTATTTATATTCGAGTTTTGTTTCCGCTTATTTCTGCGTGCTGGTGTGTTTTGGTTAGGTAGTAGCCCATTACTAACCGTTCTGGGCTACGGGAATTAGTTCGCCTACTGGGGGTTGTAGGTGCCATCATGACCTGAGAAATTGGGTCGTGACACCTATCGACTCTAGAGCATGGATAACCAGCTCTATAATCATAATACTAATGTTCGGGACTTCACAGACATTCCTAAATAATATACCATCTATGGTCCAGAGGCATAAATGAGGCCACACAAGTCCACAAGGGTAATACTACCAACTAAAATGTATACTACAATAATACGAGTGAAATTAGATGGACATAAATGAAGCGGATAAGATCTGGGGTGCCAAGCTAATGAAACCCAACCCAAGGATGCTAATTAGTACAATTATAGCCTATATACGCAGAGTCGAATATAGAGAAGACTGTAACCTACTTGTCATCCTATGACAAGCTGCTAAAGTGTTTTTGTCAAAGTTCAAACTGCTCTAAGAAGATCCGTACAGTTAACAAACTATCAAGAACATAATCTATGCATTACAACAAGACTAACGGTACCCATATTGCTAAAAGTATAGGTAGGTGGATATTCAGGCCACAAGCGGAGCTGTGGGACCCACAATCCAAACTCAGAATAAAAATACTACAATGTTCCCAATATTCCCAGGAGTGCATGCCCAGAATTTTAGCATAATTGCACCATCGAAAGGGCTCCAAAACAGCCTATGAAACTCAAGAATCAAGAGGGAATTGAAAATACAATTAGCGAAATTAAACAAGGAAACTTACCAAATTTGAGTTGGGAAATAATCACAGACCAAGGATATATTCACCTTCAACCTTTTGGATGATCAGAAGTGAAGAAATGGAGCTTGGAGTCAATTTCTATGGGGAAACAAGTTTGGGAGTTTGACCAAATAAAGAAGAATCTTAGAATATAAACTTCCATCGATTTCCAAAAAAGCGGGACTTTTTATCGCAAATGCAGAGGCAAAAATGAATAGTGACATCTACAAATATGGACAAATCACCATAAACGCGGACATCGAATCTCCACAAAAGTGGAAACCCTCCAACAAAGTGACCTCCTCAAATACGGAGGAAAGTCTCCAAATGTGGAGTCCACAAATGCGGCAAAATCACCGCAAATGCAGACACACCATAACCATCAACGCGCAGCCAAAACTCAACTAAGTTCAAATACTCGGATGGACCCTCAAAATTCATTTGGGGTCCCATCGACACAAACGAACTATGATACTTGACTAAAAATGGAATTCCAGACACAACAAAATTGACAAAAATCCCAATGGAGGTCGATTCAACAAAAAGGTGGGCCCTACGCCCAAAACCAACCTTTAGGCCAACTATTCCAAAATAGAACCCAATGGCCAAAAATGAGTCCAAACGCCTCGGGACTCAAATCAATGGTCCCTCTAGCCAAAAGTTGACATTCTAGAGATAACAATGCTGATAAAATTCCCATCTGAGGCCGTCTTCTCCGAAAGTTGACCAAAGTCAAACTTTCAAGTTCAATTGGCCAGAAAACACAAAAGAAATACAAAACCAAATCGAAAGCTCCCAGACCTTGGCCAAGGGTCCAACTAGACCAAAGTCCATGTTCCGAAGCTAATGGAATTATCAGAATTTGATTCCAAGCATGTTTACCAAGAATGTTGACTGAAGTCAATAATTTCTTAAGTTTAAGCTCTAAAATATGGAAACGCTCATAAAAACCAAACGAATGCTTAGGGCATCGAACAACCAATTCCAGCAAGCCATAAATGACTTGAGGACACTGCAGGTAAGCTCTAACAGCATAAGAAAAGCATAAACATGAGAATGACTGGAAGGGTCATTACATGTCTATACCTTTTTCATGGATGCTACTCTGCAGTCTCTAATCAAATATGCCTTAAGGCCAGATACATATTGGTGAACGCTAGCTTGCATATACTCATAATATCAGGAACATACCTGGCCAATGAATTAAACTTGAGGTTGTACTCTCAAATACTCATATTGCCCTGCATGAAGGCTTGAAACTAATAAAGTTTGGCCTCTCAAACCTCCTTTGGGAGAGAGTAAACTTGGAAAGCCTCTGAAAAATCTTCCTATTCACGAGGGGTGCATTCTATCCCCTGCACTGCTCCTAAGCTTCAAACCACAGAATTTCCATGTCCCATAGCCTGAAATATTCAAACTCTACTACCTCAACTACCTAAGCATGCATGATCGAAAGTACCCAATAAAGAAAATCGATAAACTCTGAGGTTACCATTTGGGTTAGAGCCCATGAATATAGGAGGACTCATGCTGGTAAACTCTCGGGCCCTGGAACTATAGAGACCCTCTTAAAAGAATGTTACTTACAAAACTAAAAATAACATAATACTTATATTATTTAAATAAATTTATTTAAAATATATAAATAGAAATTTAGTAAAGGAAATTTAGCCCATTCGATAAAGGGTTTAAAAGTACAATATTTTGCTTGCATTAAATTCATATAATTCCCAGTAAAAAAATACAATACAAACCAATTTAAGATGGTAGAACCCTTTTTGAAATAATAAAAATAAGTACCTAACTAAATTTTTCGTTCAACATCGCTATAGGTTCATGTTATAAATGATTTTCAAACTTTTTAATATCAAAAGAAAACACTATTTTTCTCTATTGTACAAAATGACAAACACAAATATAAATGTAATACATTATTAGACCTGGGTTTACACACCCTAAAATAGCCAAACGGTCACCTAAATTTAGTTATAGATTTATGGTCTTAAGATTTAATACGCCTCAAAAATTTCACACATAAGTATAACATATGGATCATGTACAAGTCCCAAATTTCTACAAAACATAAATGTATATATGCAAATGTGATCTTCATTAAAAGTTCCAAAAAGTGTTATCCAAATGGCAATCCAAATGGCAATCTTCAGATACCTTTCCCAACATCACCTATGATAGAAAACAACTATCGCTTAGTATAAAGCTTAGTGGTACATAAACTTTGGGTTTGGAGCCATTAGATTCTCCAATTCTCTTCTAAGTTATTGGCATCTCAAATGTGACACATACATATATGTATATATATATTATATATATATATATATATATATATATATATATATATATATATATATATATATATATATATATATATATATATATATATAACCAAGTAAAAAAAGTATATCAAACCATCAAATATCAAACTTTAAAATGTTTTCAAATATCTGTATCAATGTCAATATTAAAAGGCTCAAGTCTCAGGAAAACTCTTACAACTATTTTACAAGAGTTTGTAAAATAATAAATTTCTCCCAATATGTAGTTCATGCCATCACACCAAGTATAATCAAATATCAAGAAGGACCAAATTAAGAGAATCAAGAATAATGTTAAAAATGACTTTATACATCATACTTGTATCACGTAGAATCGAAATCCAATAATTAAGAGAATCAAGAATAATCTTAAAAATGAATTTATACATGATACTTAATATCGAAAATTTCTATAACTAAGACAAACCACAAATCAAAAGTCAAGATGACAAAATATCTGAATCGAGAGGCATGCCGATATAGTGACAAAGTCACTACCAAAAAAAGGATAAAGTCCCAATAGAATGAAAATAATTAAGCAATCTGTACAAGTGGTCGAGTTAAAGAATATCTTTCAACAATTGAAAAATACCAATACTACAATATAAAGTGATGAAAAAGAAATGAAAGCTCAAAGTAGTTTAAAACATTCTAGAAAGTATTGATATTTAAAGTTTATTAACAAACGTTTGCATTTTATCGCATAAAAAGTTCTACGATAAGTTGAGGAGTTTAAATCGTAGAACAAATAAATGTGACAACTTCCTCAAACAAATTTCATTAGTTTGTACACACAAATATATAACTTGAATGCACAATCAAAACCTATTTAATGTTCAATGATTTTAGCATGTTAAAAAGAAATAATATACGCATCAAAAGTGAACATAGTTTGCATACATCACACTAAACTCTCAAAATAGAAATTCTGGACGGTCAAATTATCTTGTATTGAGACTCAATTTAGATTAGGTAAACGATAAAAATAAACTATGTAGTTTTCATAAAAGTTGTACATATATGTCTTGGAGTTAAAAATAATATAAGATCACCGCAAAATAGGTTTTGTACAAAATAATATCCTTAAAATACTAACAGTAGTACATAGAAGGTTTCTAAATCAGAAAAACTGAGCAGTTGTTATCATGTATTGCTCCTCTTTTTTGAATCCATAACAACAAATTAGATTTTGACATATAAATAAGAGTTGTCAATATATTTGTTAGAGTTTAAAAAAATATTGTGCACTTAAATCTGAGCTCTACACAAGGAGATATGCTAAAATTACTTACAACTACATAGTTCAAAAAATAGGATTTACAAACTTACCACAAAGGAGAGATTATCTTGGATTTTAGCAAAAAAGAACAACTCTTGTTGGTCTATTTTGTTGGTGAATGTGGTGAAGAGAGAATTCTAGGGTTTCTTGGTCATGAGGGGACAAAAATGCGTCAGAGGAGGTAGAAATCATAAGATACAAAACTGATATATATCACTTTTAATTTTTTGGAAAAAGTTGATGCCCAAATCTAATATATATATCTCCCATTTCTTTACTAATTTTAAGATAATTATAGTTAAATTAATTTATACAAATACCCTAAGACAATATCATAAAATACTATCACCATTTAAGGTAAGCAAATTTTGATTTAGAGGGTGTGAAGTAGAACTTATTCTTTTTATCGAGGAATTGTTAATTGATAATGCAAATATTAGCTTAAATATTTTGGGATATTACAACCCTCTCCTCCATTAAATAAATTTTATCCAAAATATACCTGCCACTATGCCACTAGCACAAAAATAAATGTGGATATTGGGATCTCATGTTCACCTCTCGCTCCTAGGTGGCTTCTTTGCCAGAATGATTTCTCCGAAGTACTTTCACTAAGGAGATTTTCTTTTTTCTAAGTTGTTTTACATCATGTGCAAAGATTTGGATAGGTTTCTCTTTATATGTTAAGTCAGGATCAGCATAAGACTTTTGTCTTTGTGCAGTAATTTTAAGATGATCCGTGATTATTTTTACCTTGTCTTTAGTTGGTTGCACAATCTCATGACAAATGAGTTTCCTTTCACCAACTTCACTCCAACAAAGAGGAGTTTTACAATTCCTCCCATATAAAGCTTCATAGGGAGGCACACCAATACTTTATTGGTAGCTATTATTGGAAGCAAACTCTATCAAGTCCAAGTGTCTATCCCAACTACCCTCAAACTCAATAATGCATGATCAAAGCTTATCTTCTAAAATTTAGAGGGAACCCATCGGTGGTCCCCTAATGTTGGCATCATCTTTTACTTAGACACCTCAAGTAGACCTTGTCCATTTTAAACACCTCAAGTAGGGGCTCGCTATATCATGTTGACATTTTTTTGACAAAGTGTAACACACTCGCGATGATGTGGCAAAGAAACTAATTAAATAATTACACGTGCTATTTTAAGTAAAAGAAAAATAAAGGCCAAAACACATGGCAAAGTGACCAATTAATTGCGGACATGTTGCATTTTGCCCAAATAATTACAATACCACTTTTAAAAAATCTTTAGTACATCCCCTCCTCCCCATCTCATCTTCTCCAACACACCCAACCCCCCAACTGCCAACTCCCTCCTCTGCGATCGTTTTCTTTGATACACCCAACACCCACCGCCTCCTACACCGTCTTTTCCTTCATACCACCAAGCTCTCTCTAACATTTATAGAAAAAGTCATTTGAAGTTTTTTTTCAAATCATTTCTAACAATAACTTAAAAATCAAAGAAAATGATAGCTTCAAAATTGAAGATTTGCAAATTTTAATCACTTAAAGTGTGTTCTTTGGTGAATTTTTTATCCTCTAAGAGTTAATTATTCTATTCATACAATTTTTTACTCCTTGTAATTGGATTGGGAACTCAAATTTTATTTTTTTATTTACTTGTACATATATGTGTTCGGAATTTTTTTTATTTTCTTGACTTTTTGGGTTACTATTAAAGGTGATATTGAAAGAAATTTCAAATGAATTTTTCTATAAGAGATAGAGTGAGTTTAGAAGTACCATGGAAGAAGTTTAAGCTTGAGAAAATGGTGAAAGGTAGTGGTTGAAAAAATGGGAAAGAAGAAGAGAAAAATAAATACAAAATTGGTAAAATAAGACTTCACGTGCTCAAAATGAGTGTATTACACTCACCCTACCATTTCAGCAAAAAGTATCAAAATGACACAGCGGAAGCATACATGAGGCATTTAAAATGAACAAGGCCTAGTTGAGGTGTCTAAGTAAAAGTTGGTGCAAAGTTTAGGAGGCCATCGATGGGTTCAACCTAAAATTTATATTATTCTCTCAGATTGACCATCTGTATGGGGATGGAAAGATGTACTAATGTTTAACCTAATACCCAAAGCTTCTTGTACGTTGGCCCAAAATCTAGATCTAAAACTCGAGTCTCAGTCAGATACAATAGAAATAGGGATTCCATATAGCTTCACAATCTCATTAATATACAATTTCTCTAGACATTCAAGTGATTAATCCATTTTGATTTCCACTAAATGAGCATTCTAGGTAAGTCTATACATTATAACCCAAATTACATCATTATTTCTTTGAGTGCGAGAAAGTCCAGAAACAAGGTTAATAGTTATTCTCTCTGGTTTTCATTCTAGTATTGATAAGGGCTATTGCAAACCAGATGAGACATTATGATTGGCCTTTATTTGACAAACCAAGCATTTCAAAATAAACACTAAAATGTCTGTCTTCATACCATTCCACCACTAGCGTTCTTTGATGGTTTTGTATATCTTAGTACTTCAAGGATGTATTGCATATAGTGAAATATAGTAGCGTGTTTGGGTTTGTGCCACTTGGCCTAAGGATGAAAAAATATTCCATTGTACCATGGTTCAATACGTTGGTGGATCTTGGGAAGGCTACTGGCTAACAGAATTTGTGCTTCATGATGGGATACTTTCTTTGGTGGTGTGACTTACTTAACTAGTAACTCGGATTAGTGCAGTTTCTAACCATCTCCGTTGTATTAAGACTGGTCAATCATGTAAATAGAAACTTGTACATTTTATTGAATGAAACAAATAGATATTGTTTTTGGTGATGCATAAAAAACATAAAAATATGGTGAAGTATGTGCTTCATTCAAAATTTTTTTTCTTAAATTGTTATCATTAGGAACATATAATCTATTTTGATAAAATATGATACTATCCTCCCTCAGCGTAAAATCAATTTTTTTTCATTTTGAGCTTCTTTGATCAATTTCACGAGCTTCTCATCCAATTTATGTGCTTTTTTCACCTGTTCAAGAAGAACTAGATTGACTTACAAATTAGAAAAAAACAGAATCATCAAAATAGAATGCAAGACAAGCATTCATGGGTCTTAACTCAAGAAACAAGGGCTGACAACTCAAAGATAAACTTGTAAAGGATTTGCGACTTAAGGCATCTGTAACCATATTGGCTTTATTTGGATGATAGTCAATCATGCAGTCATAATATTTGACGAGTTCAAGCCATCTACATTGTCTCAAACTTTGTCTTTTTGTATACTTAAGTACTTCAAACTCTTGTGATCAGTAAATATGTGACACTTTTCTCTGTACAAGTAATGCCTCCAAATTTTAAAAGAAAACACTATTGAATAAAGTTTAAGGTCATGAGTAAGATAATTTAATTCATGTGGTTTCAAATTTTTGAGATGCATAGGAGATAACTTTCCCTTCTTGCATTAGGCAACAACCTAGACCATGATTAATAACATTATTATATATCATGTACTCTTTCCCTTCAGTTGGTGGAGTAAGTATAGGGGCTTGTGTCAACAAGGATTTGAGAATTTCAAAGCTCTCTAGACATTTTCCAATCCCAAGAAAACTTTACTTTGTTCTCTAAAAGTTCATTCAAGGGAGAGGTTATAATGGGGAAGCCTTTCAATAACCTCCTATAGTATCCTGCTAAGCCTAAGAATTTTTTATTTCAATTGGAATTTTTCGCTGTTTCCATTACATATTAGCTTGGATCTTACTAAGATCCTCCTTCAACTGACACAAAATGTCCTAGAAAAGCCACTTCATTATGCCAAAATTCATATTTGAAAAACTTAGCATAGAGCTCTTTCTCCTTCAATATCTGCAAAATAACCCGGAGATGTTTACCATATTCTTTAGTATTCTTAAAATATACTAAAATATCAACAAAGACAACCACAAATTGATCAATATAAAGCTTAAATACCCTATATATTAGATCTATGAACACTACAGGAGCACTTGTCAACCCAAATGCCATTACAAAAATTCATAGTGACCATATCAAGTTCTAAAAGTAGTTTTAGGAACATCTTGCTCTCTTACCCACAATTGGTAATACCCAGACTTCAAGTAAATTTTTGAGAATAAATTTGCACCCTTCAACTGGTCAAATAAATCATCGATCCTAGGAAGTGGATATATGTTCTTGATTGTTATCTTGTTGAATTGTCGATAGTCATGCAAAGCCTAAGAGTATCATCTTTCTTACTTACAAATAAGTCAAGGGCTCCCCAAGAAGAAACACTAGGACGGATGAAACTTTTCTCAATAAGTTTTTGCAATTGATCCATGAACTCTCTCATTTCAGTGGGAGCCATTCTATAAGGAGTGATAGAGATAAAGTAGCTCTAGGAATAAGCTCTATCAGAAATTTAACTTCCTATTGTGGGGGCGACCCGGGAAGATTTTCAAATAAGACATTAGGGAAATCACACACAGTAAGTATGTCCTTGAGACTAGGACTCTCTAATCGTGTATCAACTATATAAGCAAGATAGGTATCACAACCTTGACGAATCATCTTTCTTGTCAAGACCGCTAAACTAATATTAGTTCAATGACTTTTCACCTTGAACAAAGATGTATGAAAATGTAGGATCCTTAAAATTCACCCACTTTGACCTATAATTCACTACAGTATGGTATTTATAAAGCCCATCCATTCCCACAATGATATCAATATCATTGGAATGACCCTTCCTGTCATTTACGTGGTTTTGCCTTTGTTGTACCGTTAGAGCTTGACTTTAATGGACCCAAGCTATTTATGGCTTGCTAGGACCCGTAGTTCGGTGCCCGAGTCGTTTGTTTGGTCTTTTTGTCCATTCCTTATTTTAGAGCTTTAAGCTTTTGAAATCGTTGACTTCAGCAGACATTCTTAGTGAATGTTCTCGAAATCAAATTTCGATAGTTTCATTAGCTCCAGAGCGTGGACATTGGTCTAGTGGGACCTTTGGTCGAGATCCGGGAGCTTTTCAACTTGGAATTCTCTCTCGTTCTGTGTTTTAAGGCTAGTTGGGCTTGTTAGGTTGACTTTGGTCAAAATTCGGAGAAGACGGCCTCGGATGGAAATTCCATCAGCGTCCACTACTAAAAACAGCTCAAAAAGGGACGGATAGAAAAGTGATGGACAACGTCACTCCTGATAAGCGACGTAAAAAGTGACGTTGTCCATCGCTTTTCTATTATTATTTTTAATTCATAATTATTTTTTTACATAAGCGACGGACAACGCCTCTATTTTTGTCATTTTTTTTGGCGAATTTTTGCGCCAAAAATATTTACAAATAATTAATTTTTATTTTTTATTATAAGCGACGGACAACGTCGCAACTATTAAAAAAATAAAAAATTATTTTAAAGAAAGGGACACTGTCTGTCGCTTTCTTTAAAATTAAATTTATATTTTAAAAAATAAGAAAGCGACGGACAGCGTCGCTTTTGTCCGTCGCTTTTTGGTCAAGATGAGGTCAACTCATTTAAAAAAGCGACAGACAAAAACGACGCTGTCCGTCGCTTCTTTAATTTACAGAGACCCAGTCGGGTCTCTTTCTCTCATTTCTCTCTTTCTCTTTTTATCTCCTCCTCTCCTCCTCCACTTGCTCCGCCGCTCCTCCACCGCCAGTCCCTCCACCGCCGCTCCCTCCACCACCGCTCCCTTCACTGTTAGCCTCCTTCCTCCAACCTCCTCCCATTTTGAGGTTAGCTGTTTTAATTATTTGAAGGTTAGGGTTTAATTTGGGTATTTTTATTTTCGAAAATTGATAGTGTATTCTAGACAATGGTATGTTGTTGTTGTTGAATTCTAGACTAGGGTGTATATGTTGTTGTTGTTGGATTTTGAGAAATTGATAGTGAAAAATTCTATTTTTAGATTATATTCTTAATTTATGAACTTTAATTAGTTTAGGCTTGCTATTAGTTTGTTAACCTTATTTTAGGCTTGCTATTAGTTTGTGAACCTTAGTTTAGGCTTGCTATTAGTTTGTGAACCTTAGTTTAAGCTTGCTAATTAGTTAGTGAACCTTAGTTTAGGCTTGCTATTAGTTTGTGAACCTTAGTTTAGGTAATGCTTGCCATTAGCTTGAGAATCTTAATTAGTTTTAGGTTCTTTTTTGAACTAGAATTAGGTTGATTTTTGAATTTGAAATTAGGTTTTTGAATTAGATTATTGACTTGAATTTGGGAACTTTGAATTTGAAATATGTTCTTGAATTAGTTTTGGGTTTTGTTTTAGAATCTTGAATTGGTATTTAACTTTAACATTTTGAATTAGGTTCTTGAATCTAAGTATTTTTAAGTTAAGCTTTTTTAAGTTAAGTTTTTTAGTTTGAATTATTAGTTTTGAGTTAAGAATTAGTTTTCAACTTTAGGAATGAATTTTTGAACTAGAATTAGGTTGGTTCTTGAATTTGGAATTAGGTTCTTGAATTAGATTATTGACTTGAATTTGGGAACATTGAATTTGAAATAGGTTCTTGAATTAGTTTTGGGTTTTGTTTAGAATCTTGATTAGTATTTAGCTTTAACCTTTTGAATTAGCTTCTTGAATCTAAGTTTTTTTAAGTTAAGCTTTTTTAAGTTAAGTTTGTTAGTTTAAATTGTTACTTTTGAGTTAAAAATTAGTTTTCAACTTTAGGAATGATTTTTTGAACTAGAATTAGGTTGGTTCTTAAATTTGAAATTAGGTTCTTGAATTAGATTATTGACTTGAATTTGGAAACTTTGAATTTGAAATAGGTTCTTGAATTAGTTTTTGGTTTTGTTTTAGAATCTTGAATTAGTATTTAACTTTAACCTTTTGAATTAGGTTCTTGAATCTAAGTTTTTTAAGTTAAGCTTTTTAAAGTTAAGTTTGTTAGTTTAAATTGTTAGTTTTGAGTTAAAATTTAGTTTTCAACTTTAGGAATGATATTTTGAACTAGAATTAGGTTGGTTCTTGAATTTGGAATTTGGTTCTTGAATTATGGAACTTTGAATTTGAAATAGGTTTTTGAATTAGTTTTGAGTTTTGTTTTAGAATCTTCAATTAGTATTTAACTTTAACCTTTTGAATTAGGTTCTTGAATCTAAGTTTTTTTGAGTTAAGATTTTTTAAGTTAAGTTTGATAGTTTAAATTGTTAGTTTTGAGTTAAGAATTAGTTTTCAACTTTAGGAATGATTTTTTGAACTAGAATTAGGCTGGTTCTTGAATTTAAAATTAGGTTCTTGAATTAGATTATTGACTTGAATTTGGGAACTTTGAATTTGAAATAGGTTCTTAAATTAGTTTTGAGTTTTGTTTTAGGATCTTGAATTAGTATTTAACTTTAACCTTTTGAATTAGGTAATTGAATCTTAGTTTTTTTTTAAGTTAAGCTTTTTTAAGTTAAGTTTGTTAGTTTTGAGTTAAGAATTAGTTTTCAATTTTGGGTATAATTTTTTGAACTAGAATTAGGTTGGTTCTTGAATTTGGAATTAGGTTCTTGAATTAGATTATTGTCTTGAATTTAGAAACTTTGAATTTGAAATAGGTTATTGAATTAGTTTTGGATTTTGTTTTAGAATCTTGAATTAGTATTTAACTTTAACCTTTTGAATTAGGTTCTTCAAACTATGTTTTTTTAAGTTAAGATTGTTTCTGTTAAGTTTGTTAGTTTAAATTGTTAGATTTGAGTTAAGAATTAGTTTTCAACTTTAGGAATAATTTTTTGAACTAGAAAATTAGATTGATTCTTGAATTTGGAATTAGGTTCTTGAATTCGATTATTGACTTGAATTTGGAAACTTTGAATTTGAAATAGGTTCTTGAATTAGTTTTGGGTTTTGTTTTAGAATTTTGAATTAGTATATATCTTTAACCTTTTGAATTAGGTTCTTGAATATAAGTTTTTTTAAGTTAAAATTTTTTAAGTTAAGTTTGTTAGTTTAAATTATTAGTCTTTCTAAACCTTAGTTTAGGTTAATGCTTGCTATTAGTTTTCAACTTTTGGTTAGTGTTAGTTTTGAATTAGTTTCTTGAATTTAGAAATTTTGAATTATTTTTGGGTTATGCATACAGATTTCATCAGGTGATGGTGATCGAGGTCGTCCTAGTAAAAGTACTAGCAAGTCTAGTAAGTATAGGAAGAGCTCTAAGAGGCCTATAGAGCATAACGATATTCCAGGTCGTCTTTCATCTTTGCCACATATTCGCTCTACTCCACCAGTGTCTATCCCCTATGGCACTGGGAATCCCGCAGATTATCATGGTCCTAGACCCACTACATCTCATCATCACATGACTTTCATGCCTTCACCCTCTATGCCTCCGCCACATGGCAGCGGGACTACCAGATTACCATCTGGTACGCTATCCCCACGTGATTCTTCTTCCCCCCACTTATTAGGCTTGCAACTTAGTGATACAAGCTCTGAGTCTGACACACAGACCTCTACGCCCCCATTGACTCAGAGTTGTAGAATTCCACCATTACCTGCATCAACACTTTCTGAGGAGGTAAAGGATGATGTGAATCTGAGACCTGGCGAGAAGGACGCCATTGGTAGAGTCATGATTCGCCCTGATGGATCATCCTAAGTTTTTTTATAATTAATTGATAAGTTTATTTTTTCATATTAATTAATTATCTATCACTTGATGACATGCTTATTATGTTCTTTACAGGTGATATCCCACGAAAGAGCCCCGACGTGCTCTAAAGGAGGCAGTTAGGAGGCTTTTTACAGAACCTTGGAGCTCCTGGTCAGCGATTCCAAGATCGATCCAACAGGCCATGTTTGATGAGTTTAAGGTATATATATACTATATATATATATATATATATCATCTAACACTAATCATTTCTTTCTTTCAGACAATGTGTACTTGAAAGCGAAAGTACAATAAGATCATTTTTACTACTTTCGCGAGGAAGGCCAGTGCCAGGCTACGCCAATGGCTTAAAAAAATTAGGGATAGTAAAAAGTGTGTATCTTGGCTTCTATCTGATGTACATGAGTAGCTTAAAAAATATTGGGATTCGGAAAAGTTCAAAGCATTTTCTGAACAAGGCAAGAAAGCCAGAAGCAGTGTCAAAGGTGGATCGTTGCACACTATGGGTGCAAAGAGTGTAGCGGACCGTGCAAGGGAAATGGTAAGTAATAATATTAACCTTTTAACTTATATGTTTAAATAAAATTGATTAAATAATATTAATTACTTGATTATGTTAAATTTTATTTTGTTTGCAGGAGAAGGATTTGGGGCACCCTCTGACACAGGCTGAGCTCTTTAAGAAAGGCCACAAACGAGACAAAAAAAATTAGTCAGATCCGGATGTATGGGTCGAGTAAAGGGCTCAAAATGCCTATGTAGGTTTTAAAGTTTAAATATAATTAAAGTACTAACATATATATTTATATATATATATATATATATATATATATTTATATATATATATATATATATATATATATTTCTTATGTATATATTATATTTTTTATTTTTTTATTTGCAGGATGAGTTTGGACGTGTTTTGTTTGAGTATAGCCAAACTCAACAAGGTCTGGGCTTGCCGACCGAGCCTACAACCGAGGAAGCCACTCAAATATGGACCGTAAAAGTGAAAGGGGGGAGACAAAAGGGGAGAGTCTATGGTCTAGGCTTAAGGAATAATTTGCGACGAATCCAGTCAGGACTGGATGGTATTGGATCCTCGCGCTAGTCTGAGGCGGTTGATGGTGTCCAGCTTGCACTTATGTCGCAGCAGATCGCAGATCTTACTAGGTCCTTGGTAGAATCCGAGAAAAAATGGGCTGAGACCACTGATGATTTGTCCAAGACCGTCCAGGCTCTTCCACAATAAATGTCATCCTTTGTTGGTCATCGCCATCATACTATAGATCGTACTCCCTTCTCCTCATCATCAAGTGACGACGTTACTGAGACTAGTGAAAATGAGGAGGAGTATGTGGATACTACCCCCATTAGGATTGCCTCATTTCCTTCTACATTTTGACATTTTTTGACACTTTATGACACTTTTTTTATTGTTATTGAATACTTTATAGATCCTTTTGGTGGACCTTTTATGTGTTTAGTATATTATTACTTTGTTTTTAGTTTGTTATGGATGTTTTAAGTATTTTATGAATGTTGTAATTGGTGGTTTGGGCTGTATTGAATAGGTTATTGAAATGGAAGGTGGTGCATATTGAAAATGCAGATTTTTGCAGATGGAAAAAATGCAGAAAAGCGATGGACAACGTCTCTTTTTTCCGTCGCTTTTCTGGATTTATTTTAAAAATTCTCAGAAAAAGTGATGGACCGTGCCGCTTTTCTGGAAAAAATTTACCATGAAAAGCGACACTGTCCTTCGCTTTGTTCTTCAAGTTAAAGAACAAAGCGATGGACTGCGTCACTT
Organism: Jaltomata sinuosa; assembly: GCA_003996215.1. Taxonomy (NCBI): domain Eukaryota; kingdom Viridiplantae; phylum Streptophyta; class Magnoliopsida; order Solanales; family Solanaceae; genus Jaltomata; species Jaltomata sinuosa. The sequence goes on along the minus strand of QJPP01002767.1, from coordinate 133,201 downwards.
TTCTAAAAAAATGAAAAAAAAGTCACCGCTTTTGAGTTTGCGTCCCTATCCATCACTTTTAAAGAGAAATTGTCCGTTGCTTCTGGAAAAGCGACAGGCCATTTTCCCACGGCAGTGAGGCCGTCGCTTTTTCGTTGCTTTTTGACAAAAAAATGATGGCCAGCGTTCCTTTTGGACGTCTCTTTTTGGCCTTTTTTTAGTAGTAGTTGTTAGCTCCAGAATGCCGAGTTTATGTTAGGTAGTTGGTTGGTTTGGGTCCCGGGTGATCCAGGCTTATTTCAGGTGTTTGGTTGGCGTTAGTTAGTGTTGACTTGGGTCAATATTCGTCTAAGATGACTTCGTATGGAAGTTTTTTTGATTCCATTGAGTCTGGAATGTTGTTTCCACTCTAGTTTCACTATTGGATTTTGAGTGTCGGGTTCCGATTGTGCTCGGAATTCCCCATAGAAGTTTTTGATGTTGCTGGTTTTTCTGCTTCTGGTGGCTTTCAGCGCGATCGCGCTCTTGTAGCACGATAGTGCTAGTCTGTGTTATTCCCTTAAGCGCAATCATACTCCTGTAGCGCTATAGCGCTGATCTGGGATCCTTCCTTCAGCGCGATCACGCTGACCAGCGATCAGCAGCAATATAATTCTTTAGCCTTCAATTTTTCCAGCATTATTTTCCCTATTTTCCCAACTCTAAATTGTAAATCCTCTCTACCAAAGAGTTCTATTTTGTCCTAAGATTGGGGAATTCATAGTATTTTGGGAAAAATCTTGCTCCTTGATTATTTGGCATGTCCTTTCTTCCCCAAGTTGCTTCCTCCATTGTTGAAGGACTTCCATTGTTGGAGAATTCTCAATCTTGGAAATTTCTTGTAGAATCTTCCCTCTTGAGCTTTGCATGATTGTGGGTTTGGAGTTTTTCACCTCCTTAGCTTGTCTTCTCATTGTGGTAAGTATCTTCTGATTAATTTTTGGATTTATTCCTTGAAATTCCACCTTTAATTCTTGAATTGAGCGGCCTGTTTTGAGCCCTAATTGTTGTTCAATTCTGCTCAGATTTTGAGCATGTGCTCCTGGGATGGTAAGGAACACATGTGTGTTTTTTATTTTCAGTTTTGGGTTGCAGGGCTTACGGGCCTGTTTGTGGCCTGGATTTCGATCTAGTTATGTTTATAGCATTATGGGTATCGTTAGTCTTGTATTAACACCTAGATTATTGTGTTGATAGTATTTTTGTGATTTGAAGCTTCCTGGAGTAGTTCGAGCCTAGACAACTCCATTCCCGTATCTATTCATCAGAGAATAGGTAGGTTATGGCTCTCCCTACCTAAACTCTGTTTATATAGGCTATAACTGCATTAATTAACATCCTTGGGTGTGTTGTTATAGGTTGGTACCCCAGACCTTACCTGTCTTTTCTGTCTATTTATTTCATACGTTTGTTATGGTATTCATGTAGTATTGTATATATTACCCTTGTAGTCCTGTGTGGACTTATTTTGAGTCTGGAACATAGATGGTGGGTTACTTGGGAATGTCCGTGAGTCCCGAACATAGAAATATCCTTCTAGGCTAGTTATGAATATTGTAGAGTTGTTGAGCCTGTGCAGGGCCGATAGGAATGTTTGTAAGCCATTTTGGGCTACTCTATTGTTTGCGAGCATATCATACATGAAAAAGGTTTTCCCTGCATGTTTTACTACTGACTTGGATTCGGGCCTACTATAATCGATTTTCTAAACTTACATGGACCTGAGGTCCCATTTTTAATAATGTGACTTTGAAAGGGTTTTGAAACTGGCTTTTATGAAACCTCTTGGAGTAGAGAGGATACTACGATGATTTGATTACCAGTTTTCATCCTAATACTAGGCTCAGCTGGACCGTAGTGCTAGACATTATTTTATATCGATTTAGACCCGGATACGAGTCGGGCACCCTGTTTAAGGATTTTGATACTTGATTTCTGTTTTAGACCCGGATACGCCCTACACCCCCCGATGAGGGTTATTGAGACATCACTACTGCTTTAGACTCGTATATGCTCTGGGAAACCTTGATGAGGGTTATTAATTCATGACTACTGATTTAGACTCGGATCAAATTCGAGCACGTACTACAAGATCCCTACTGTTAAGATATATTGAGTTTTGTATTAGTATGTGGTCTATGAGTAGACCTCCATGGAACCTACCATTCCAGACCAAGTGCAAAGGGCTGACGCTGACAATAGAGAGGGGTTTACGGTGGAGTAGAGGTACTCGATAGAATTCTTTCCATGGATTCTGCCTTTATTTGACCTTTGGGGCACCAGAGGAGATAACATACAACACTACGATCACACTTGGTTCCAGATTCATCATATCATATCATCATGCATATTTCACTCAGATTTCACCCTTGTTTATTGTGTGTTTAGTGTCCGCTCCGGTTGTCTGGGTAGCCGGAGGGTTTGTTTTCACTTGATTGCATTCCTCGGTTGTATGGGTGGTTGTTTGGACTGTAGATAGATTATATTACTCCTATTATCTCATAGACCTAGTTGTGGTCCTTGGTTCTTATGGATTGGTAAGTTTTTAGCCTGTTGAGGCTCTGAGTTTGAGCTTGAGCATTGATGGGGCTAGTGAGTCCTATATTATTGAGGCACTATTGAGTGGTCTTCTTAGCGGATTGTGGGTTCCTGATTCTATTCTATTAGCTTGATTTTGAGTGGTAACTCTTGGTTCTTGTGGATTAGTTATTCCATCTTAGGTTTGTACTTGTAAGGTTGATATCCTTCTTTGCTTCTTGAAGTTGAATTGGTAATATGATTTCCTTATGTATGTTGATCCTATCTGGAGTATGTTAAACTGCTTTCCTTCTTTCCCTTTTATTTGAGGTTACAAGTATACCGCCATGTTTCTAAACTCTCTCCTTCTTATACTATTGTTGCAAGGATTCCAGGTGCGTTCTTCTTTCTTTCACATGTGTTTCTGTGATTGTATATCTTTTGTGCTGCATTATATGCTTATAATTCGTGGTTGACTATTCTCCGTGCTAGTTCCTTGTGCTTTCTCTATTGTTTCGGTGACTATTTTCTTGCTATCTTCTGTATTACTGTCTTTTTATCTTATATGCGCTCAATCGGCCGATGATGCCTACTAGTACCTGTTGCTTAGCAAGTGGTGCTTATACTACAGTTCTGTATCTTTTTGGTGCCGATATCAGTTGAGCTTTCACCATTGATCGCGTTGGAGACTCGTGCAGCTTTTGGATCTTCGAGACTAGGGTGAGTGCTGATGACTGGGGCTTGACCATATCTTATCTTTTGTACTGTTACTCTTTGTATATTCAGAGACACTTGTACTTATATTTTGTTACTTCCAGTACTTGTATTCTATTAAAAGCTTATGTACTATCGATACCAAGTCTTGGGGTTGGTGTAGTTTCATTATGTATATATTCAGGTTATTGCTTCTGTTTTGTCCTTATCTTTATATTCTGCTTCTATTTATTTTCTGCTTATTGTGTGTATTGGTTAGGTAGTAGCCCATTACTAACTGTTCTGGGCTACGGGAATTGGTTCACCTACTTGGGGGTTGTAGGTGCCATCATGACCTAATGAATTAGGTCGTGACAACTTGGTATCAGAACCCTAGGTTCACCGGTGTCGTGGTACAGAAACAAGTGTCTATGTAGAATCTTGCAGATCGGTACGATGACATCTGTATCCTATCTGCGGGAGGCTACTGATAAGTCGGTAATCTACTAACTTATTGAGCCTATATCGATGAATTATTCCTATTTTTTGAATAGATTTAGAGGTTTTTATGGCTTTTATTGATGTCTATGCAGGTATTTTTGATAGATGATGATAATCAAGGAAATGGACCCAAAAAGAGTTCAAAAGGAGTGAAGTGTGAAGTGTTCAAAAAAGCTGAAGATTCTGACTGAAGATGCAGTGGCCGTGCGACACGCACAAGCTGAGGTGTGAACTGAACCTCTTTCGCATAGAGCTACAATAATCATAAAGAGTCTGTTAAGGGGTGCGGTCGCTATGTGATGCGAACCACACCCCCTTTGCACGGAGCTCCCAAATATAGCTGAAGTCACTGGTCTAACTGAAGGCAGTGTGCTACGCGCACATCACAATATGCGAACCGCACGTCATGCCACACACCTCCCGAAGGGCATTTTTGTCCTAATTTTTAGTGACGTCTTGGGAAACTATAAAAGACCTATTTAGGCACAATTGTAAATAACTTTCTTTAGTCCTGAATATTCTGAAGAGCCTTTTGCTTTGAACTAAGTTTTCACCTCCATTGAGAAGAGAGTTTTAATCTAATTCTCTTGGTTAACACTTGTGTGCTCAAATTGAATCTAGAACTTGAGATTCAGCTCTAATGGAAGAGATTTTGACTTACCCAGCTGGTATCTCTTTCTCTCTTGCTATGAGTGGCTAAATTCTCTTTTATATGGGTGTTTTGATGATGGGTGCTTTGCTAATGGGTGTGGGTATTATTTATTCTTATTTATAATTGCTTATTTGACATGGTTCTAGTAATTTCACAAAGTTTTAATCCTAAAATTGGTGGTTGCAAACATTAATATTCATTACTTGACTATGTGATTGCTTGAGAAAGGATTTCATGGTTTCAGATGTGAAATTACTAGTGGGAATTTAGGAATCCATTCAGATTTGAGGCTAGAAATAGCTCTTATCAACGGAATCACCCATTTGAGGGTCTAACCTAGAGATAGTGTGACCTCCCCAAGTTTATGTTGGTTGTTTATTGATCAAACCGATGATGTTCTAACCAAAATCATCAGAAATATAGATGTTGATCGAGAGATAAACATTCCTTACCCATGACCAATGCTACTTATGTCAATAAGGAAGAATAAGTATGAATTGATAATCACCCTATCCCATGATTAAAGCCCCATCGAATACACATCCCTAGTCGTCTAGCCAACTTGGTACACCCGCCTTTGTTTTATTGCCTTTTAATTGAATTGTGATTGTAGTGACAACATCGCAATTCCCCCATCCTTTTACTTTCCATTTTAAGCATTTACTCTCACTTTGAACTCAACTCAATACAATCTCTTTTTAGTTACTCCAAGTCCCTTGGGTACAACCTTGACACTCATTGGGATTATAAATTTTGTTTTAATGCACGATCGCCGTGGACTCCAACTTTGGGGAGCATGATTTGAGCGTTCATAAAAAATGGCGCTGTTGCCGGGGACTTGAGTTGATAGCTATTTTTGATTGTAGATTTTAAATCACCTTGTAGAGTGCTTGTTCTTTTATTTTGTTTGTTGTTTTTGATTTAAATAGGTTGCATCTAGGAATCCCAAATACTTCTCACTCAACCCATAAATACTTGTTGAGGTGAATATAGTAGACCATAGGTTGTTAATGTGGGGAGCCAAGGGGGAAATGGGTGCTACCTCTGCTAAAGAAATTGATGAATGGAGGAAGAATGGTGCGCGAAGGTATGGAGTACTATCAATCGCTAAAACACTCCTTGAATTCATAACCATGAGTGTGATGAACAACACAGTTAAGACGGTTAACACCATTGGTGTTATTCGGGTTGTGGGATTAGTAGAAGAAGTGGAGTGTTCTAGTGAATATAGTAAGGATACTTTGTCTTAAAATCATGAGATGGGTTCCCATGAAGGTCTCCAAAAAGCAATCCCATGTCCGGGGAGACAAGATAATGGGAATCAAGGTTGGAACGTGCATAATAATGGTTATAGAGTTGAGAGTATGCTTGCGAAAGTGTTAGAAAAGGTAGAGTACACTAACGAAGGTGTCAGGAGTTTGAGGTACGATCTTGGAAGTCTGGCGCAAACCGTGCATTCACAGTCCATCGCTATCAAACAACTTGAAGAAAGAATGTTTTGGCTCACCTCCCAATTCGAATCTAAGCAATTAAAGAGAGATGAAGGAATAGATTATGAGAGGGAAGGTGACCGGAATAATTACCAGATCTCCAATCCTTATGTGTCACTACCTAAGGCTGATGCCCATACATATTGGCCTACAGTGAGCAATCCCATACATTCAAAAATTGAAGATATATTGTCTCTAGTTTTGAAAAAGATCGAGTAAATCGATAGTGGGGTGAAGGATCTAAAGAGCAAAGTTTCAACTCTTCACCAATTGGTGAGCTCACACTCGACTTTGATTAAGCACCTTAAAGCAAAAATGAATCATTTATCTTCACAAATGAATCCTCGAATTAAGGGGACACTTCCAAGTGACACTACAATGAACCCGAAGAATGATGGCCACATTATGGCAATTGTCACTAGGAGTGGATGAATGTGTAGTGGGGTGAAGAATCCATCTGATGAGGTTGTTGTAGAGCCAAATGATAAAGTGGAAGTGGATATAGTGCTTTATAATGAAGTGGATGAAAATCTGGTGGTTGGGGTGAAGCCTAGTGCACCGAACATGAGTTCTAACGATGGTCACATGAATGAAGAGAAGGATGAGGCTGATCCTCCTTCTCAAGGTGATATTGATATCGAGGAGGAGGTTCCTAGTGTACCGAATGTCCCACATCCTATGCCGAAAGGACCCCCTCCTTATCCTCAAAGATTGACCAAGAAGAAGGAGGAGAATCAATTCAAGAAATTTGCGTACCAGTTTAACAAGTTGTCCATCAACATTCCTTTGGTCGATGCATTATTGCAAGTGCCTGGGTATGCAAAGTTCATGAAGGAGCTTCTCAAGAAAAAGTGAGTCAAGAAGTATTTGGGCCTACTGGAAGAGGTCGCATTGTTAGGAGCAATTTACCTTAGCAAACCTTGAATGAGAGGTACCATCGTCGAGCCATGACGTTAAACCAAGTGCTTCTTGGGAGGCAACCCAAGCATGCACCTTTACTTTCCGCATTTTGGCTTTTCATTGTTATTTTGTGGGTTGTTTTTGTTGTTTTTGTAGTTAGGAACGAAGCTAAGGGTGTTGGAGAAAATATCAAGAGGTGCGCCGCACTATGCGATCGCATGACACACTATGTGCATCGAACACTGGTTTTGCACCACCAAGCAGAACACTGACAATTCCATCAAAACAAATCAGCCCTTCATGCGATGGTTGGGGCGATCACACATCATGATATGTGTTTCGCATGTCCTTCGCACAACAGTAGCCAGAACACTGGCCCCAAAATCCTATATGGTCATACGTCTACTAATGCGGTTCACCCCATAGCATGTTCATTTCGCACAAGGTTCATGGAGTACCTTCTTCCTTGAACACTCTAATTTCATTAAGGACAATGCCTCATTTTGGTTTGAGGGTGCTTTAAGCTTTGTAATCACCTCTTTAATAGCAGTTTAGCAATAAACTCTGAGAGTTTTCTTAATACCACAGTTCTTTCCAAAGAGCAAAAGTTTTCTTTATCTTCCTTTTTCTTTTGTTTTTGTATTGAACTGTGTTGGTATTTTCCTATGATAGATTGAGAGGTGACTTTCTTAAGGGAAAATGCCATATTTTAGTTTAAAATTAAGTCTGTAGTTGCTTGTCTTAAAATAGGCCCACCAAAAATTTTCTCTTGGCAAATTGATTTTGAAAATAAAAGGAAGAAAGAAAATAAAGTTTTGAGGAAAAGCATTCTCTTGTAGTGACTTGCACACTCTCGCTTTGGCTTGATTGACTCACAAACGAGTGTGTAATGAACTCGGAATATCTTGTCAAAAGTAATTTGTCTCAATTGATTTTGAGACTAATGAAAGAAGTTTTATGGCATGACGCCTTATGTGGTGAAGCTTTACCTTGATTCTTGTGCATAAGTGTCGTCTAGACTTGCCCCGAATGTGATTCAAGGTGAAATTCTAGGTGTGACCGAGTTTAGCAGATGACCTTAGGCCCTTTTTAATAGCCACTTCACCCAAATGACTTCAACCCTAGTGAAACCTGTTGAGCTTGTGACCGTTCTTTGGCATCTTGTTAACATCTTGACCTTTTTGGAACCTCTATCTTGGCACCCATCGTCCCTAATTGCTTGAAAATGAAATGTAGGCTAAAAGCCTAAGTTTGGGGGGAAACAAAATAAAACATAGGCAAATGCCTAAGTTTGAGGGTGCACGAGATAAAATAAGGAGAAGAAAAGAAGTGCACTTCAAGTGCAAGGTAGCACCTTAATTTCTAATGGAAAATCGCTCCAAAAGATCAATCCAATGAGAAAATTGAAAAGCAAAAATAAGTGCTACCAAGTGAAGGCGGTATAAGGAGTTTGAATGATCATGAGTAAAAAAGGAGAATTCTTGGGTTGTGAGAGGGAGAAATAAGGTGAAGTTGAAATAGAAAAATATGAGCGGTGTTTGAAATGAAAAAAAAAGATCATTAGGGAGGTGTAGTCACTTGAACCAAATCATATCCTCACCTTAGCCCTAGCCAACTTTGTAACTCGTAAGTCCTTGGTGATTCCAAGCTTGAACACCCTACATTAGTGGTGATATACATGAATGGAAAGCCTATGGTTCAACGCATATGCACTTGAACTTCCTTGAGAGAGTGAGAGTCTTCTTGGTTCTCCTATAATCCTGTGTTTTGTGAATTGAATGGTTGTGAGTGGGATTCTCTCTTCTGGTGAGTGGCATCATGCACTTGAATCAAAATATAGAGTCTCGATTTCAATTGAGGGGAATGAATGACACAAGTTGTGTGGAAAATGTTGAGGCAACCCTTGACGGTCCATGCTAATGACTTGAGAAGCATAAATGTCTTGTTTTGAATGGCAAAATTCCCTTGAATTTGAATGAGAAATGATATCCTTTTGGAAAAGGTTTTGAAATGACCATTTGCCTTAAATTTGTGGTGGTTCAAAATTGAGATGCGCATTATAGTTGAGTCTTTTGTTTGAGTCTTTTATTTATTCTTTTTTTTCTTATTTTTTTAGTGTAGGTTAGTATTTTGTGCCTTGATTGAGCCTAGAGCATAATTAATTCCTTGCCTTGTGAGTATCTTGCTTGAGGATAAGCAATAGTTCAAGTTTAGGGGTTTGATAAGTCATTAATCTACTATCTTATTAAGACTATATCCATGAATTATTTCTACGTTTTGAATAGATTTAGAGGTTCTTATGGCCTTTATTGGTGTCTATGTAGGTACTTTTGATAGATGATGATAAACAAGGAAATGGACCCAAAAAGAGCTCAAAAGGAGTGAAGTGTGAAGAGTTTGGAAAAGCTGAAGATTCTGACTGAAGATGCGGTGGCCGTGCGACATGCACAAGCCACGGTGCGAACCGCACCTCCTCCGCATAGAGCTGCAAAAGTCCTGAAGAGTCTGTCAAGTGGTGCAGTCGCTGTGCGACGTGCACATATCAAGGTGTGAACCGCACCCCCTTCACATGGAGCTCCCAAAGATAGTTGAAGTCACTGGTTCAACTAAAGGCAGTGTGCGACGTGCACATCACAACGTACAAACCGCACGTTGTGCCACACACCTTCCAAAGGTCATTTTTGTCCTAATTTTTAGTGACACTTTGGGAAACTATAAAAGACCCATTTAGGCACAATTGTAAATAACTTTCTTCAGTTCTGAATATTCTGAAGAGCTTTTTTCTTTGAGACTAAGTTTTCACCTCTATTGAGAAGAGGGTTTCCATCTAATTTTCTTGGTTAACACTTGTTTGCTCAAATCGAATCTAGAACTTGATATTTAGATCTAATGGAAGAGATTTTGACTTACCCATCTAGTATCTCTTTCTCTCTTGCTATGAGTGGCTAAATTCTCTTGTCTAGAGGTATGTTGATGATGGGTGCTTAGCTAATGGGTGTGGGTGTTATTTATTCTTGCTTATAATTGCTTATTTGACATGGGTCTAGTAATTTCACCAACTTTTAATCCTAAAATTTGTGGTTGCAAATATTAATTTTTATTACTTGACTATGTGATTGCTTTATAAAGGATTTCATAGTTTTGGATGTGAAATTACTAGTGGGAATTTGGGACTCCATTAATATTTGAGGCTAGAAATAGCTATTATCGACGGAATCCCCCATTTGAGGGTCTAAGCTAGAGATAGTGTGACCTCCCTAAGTTTATGTTTGTTGTTTGTTAATCAAACCGATGATGTTCTAACCAAAATCATCAGAAATATAAATGTTGGTAGAGAGATAAATATTCCATACCCATGACCAATGCTACTTATGTCAATAAGCGAGAATAAGTATGGATTGATAATCACCCTATCCCATGATTAAAGCCGCATTAGATACACATCCCTAGTCGTCTAGTCAACTTGGTACACCCGCCTTCATTTTATTGTTTTTAATTGAATTGTGATTGTAGTGACAACATCCCAATTCCCCCATCTTCTTACTTTCTATTTTGAGCCTTTACTCTTGCTTTGAACTCAACTCAATACAATCTCTATTTATCTACTCCAAGTCCCTTGGGTACGACCCTGTTACTAGTTGGGATTATAAATTTTGTTTTGTTGTATGATCGTCGTGGCTTCTAACTTTGGGGAGCACGATTTGAGCGTTCATCAGCTACAGGGCATTTTTAGGAAGAGTTCTATATTCTTGGCTCATTATGGTGCGTTCCTGTCTCTATTGACTTCTAAACTTCGGATGTTTCATTGCTTCTAAGATTCCTAAGATGAGTTCGACAACGGTTGGTGTTGAGGCTTCTGTGCCTGTTTCTTCAGTGCTTCCGTCATTGCCAGGACTTCAGAGTGAGAGTTTATTGCATCAGATAGGGGGTGTAGGGCCAGCCCAACCTTTGATTGGATTTATAGCGATCCTAGTTCTTCAGGACACCATGGCTAGGACTCTGACTCCTCTAGTGAGGTATTTTAGTACTCGGTTCTACAAGTGGTGCTTCAGTTAGGGTTGAACTTCCAGTTCTTTAGCAGGGTTGTATGTCGATATTGGTCTATGAGGCGAGATTTCATGAGATGGTTAGGCATACTGCTAGGACTGTGCCATCGGAGTTTGATAGGGTTCAGAGCTTCATGGGAGATTTTATTTCACCACTCCATTTGGCAACTGAGCAATTGGTTACAGTTGGGATGACCTTCCTTTAGGTAGTGGATCATGCTTGGGCTATCGGGGGTTTACGTCATGAGGCTTATAGGGGTGGTGCTAAGAAACGTCATTGCCAGGATAGTTATCGTGGTTCTCAAGCTCGAGGTAGGGGGTTCTCCACCAGAGATAGGTTCAATTGCTTCTTATCTACACAGCCAGTTTCAGTTACTTTACAAGTTTTAGAAGGTGATGGTATAGGGCATGTCAAGCAGAGTGGATTTTTTATGGGTCAGGTTCTTTGAGGTTCGCTTTTAGGTTGTGTATGACGTTGTGGTTGGTCAGGTTCAGTGAGACATCCTCGCTAGTATGTACCTATTGGATTTGATTTCAGTTTGGTGTGCATGGGAACTTTTCTAGGGATTGTCCCACGATGCTATCTTTTCCAGTCACCAGGTGTTATCTCCCAGGGCTTCAGTGCCATCGGCTAGAGGTAGAGTGCAAGGTTGTAGGGGTGGTCCCCAGATAGTTAGATATGGGTTTCAGCCAGGTGGTTCAGGTATTCGTACAGATTCGACATGCATCGTGCGTTAGAGTAGGGATTCTTTGGGTTCCTATAGTTGTAGGGTGATGGGACATTATGCTAGACACTTCCCCCATCGAGGGATGATAGAGACTTCGACTTTGACTACTCCGACCAGTGTTAGACCCCGTCAGTCCAATGCCCCTCTTGGTGGGTCTAAGGTTGAGGTTCCGGATATTGTTTCTCCAGGTAAGGCTCTTGTTACCTTGACATGTTATAGTACTGTTCGCGATGCAATCCCTTCCCTTCTATCATTTATTTACTTATGTGCCTACCTGCTACTTGTTTAGTTGTTTGACTATCTGAGTTATAGTGTTTATGCATTGTTTTCTTGGTAGTTTATACCATAGTAGTGGATATAGGGGTGAGTTATCCTTGTGAGGTGTTTTACCCAGAGTTGTAGCTCATGGGTAGTTCTTGTTAGTCTATTTCTGGTTGGGTTTATTTTCGGTTTCACTGTGGCTCTAGACTTGTGTTGAGTCTTTCCTTTTTGAGAGGTCCTAGATGGTTGATGCCTAGGTTGTTTTTAGCATTGCTAGAAGTCCTTGTGTTGGTTTAGTGTTACCGGTAGTTGTGCCGGAGTTTAAGTTTTTTCTTAAGTTGAGAGTGTCAGTTATGCTAGCGTGCATAAATTGGTTTTATTTATCGGGTCATTAGAATCGACCCTCTTTATTTTGTTAGCGTAGGAGGTTGGCAGGTATGTGGGTTGTTCGCATAGTCTCCTTCAGCTTCTTATCCGGTTGGGTTGTCTTATTATTTCCCCAGTTCCAGTTGAATGACCTTCGATCAAAGCCCTCTGGTTGAGCTTTTAAATCATTATTGTTATTGAGTTTGGCTTTAGCATTTTTGACTAAGTGTTGATCATAGCTTCGCAGTTGAGTTATATTCATAGCATATTGGGTGAGTCGGTCATCTAGCCCATTTTCTCCTACCTTGTTGAGTTTTGACAATGTAAGTATGGGAGCTAAGGAAATGGCTCTAGATTTTATTTGAGAAGGAGTTTGTAGGGTTCAGTATATGCTAAAGAAGGGTCCGTTTAGTTGAAAAAGGAGGGAGATGACTCCTTGTTTGCGCTTATGTGTTTTAGTAGTTGACTTAGGTAACGATGGAGGTTTGCTTTGGGTTGTGTATTGGTGATTTGATTCAGCCATTTAGAGATTACAGTGGCTTTTCCTTCCAGCGGTTTGGGGTTCAGTAGCATCTATGAATTGGATGACTTGTAATTCAAAGCCTAGTTGGCTTTGGTTCCTAAAGGTTCATTGACAGCATATGAGTTCAACAAAGGCTTTGGTTGGAAATGTTAAACTTAGGTTTCAGAATCATGGTCTAACAAACTACTCCAGATGGTTCATGGTTGGTTCTTTCGGTTGCAGTTGCGTCGGTCGAAAGGCATTGAGTTTGGATAACTTAGCTTATCTATTTTCCATTATAGGGTGACAGTTGGCCTTGGACACCTAGTCCTTGGCTAACCTTTGAGTTAGGCTGGACATTCCATATATCAGCGGTGTCCTAGATTATACGATGTTCCTTCTACCATGGTTGGACAGACTCAACAGTGTAAGTTTGAGATTCAGTAGTGGTGTATACGATATGTGATTAGGTTGTGAGAGTTGAGGCTAGCGAGGCTATTTTAAGCTCTAATGGTACTTCGAGATTGATTGTAGTCTTTGTTACCAAGAGTTTGAAATACTTGTTTAGTTGGGTCTTCAAGGGTTGTCTTTTATATGAGGTTCCAGTGTTGGTTAGACTCAGCCAGTATGGTCTTGAAGTTTGGTATGTTGTGTGCTTCGAGATGGTTGGTTTGTGTGCTAATACAGTATGGGGGTTGATTTGGGCTAAAGGGATGAGTTGAAGGTCTATGTAAGGATTTCTATGGCTAGATGGCAACTTTGAAACCCAGGAACCTTTTCCTTTTCCTTCGAGGTGCCCTGACTTGATATTCGTGGTATGGGTGACTCCTTCCATAGTTGAGATTTGTAAAGCAATTTCAAATCTGAATGGCATTCTAGTATTCAGAGTAGCAACATTACTTCTTACAGTTGGGAGCTTAGCTGATGATTACGGGCTTCATGGTAAGCTTACCACACTCTTTTCAAGATGTTGGTTCTAGTTTGGCTCTGTTGGGCAGATTTACCTGGTGCCTTTGTATTCAGTTGATTTAGATTGGGTCCGGTTCAGCGAGGTTGGTTTCATTCTACAGTTTGGAAGTTGGTATTCATATATGCCTTTCCTAACTTGGATGTGCAAGCTTCAGTCGGGTTCAGATGGGTTGTTCAGTTGGATTCAGTTATTGGGTTTGATGTTAGCAGTGGTATTCGTCCATTGGTCGGTGGTAAGTTGGGGTAAAACTACCACAGTTTTCAAGTATATGCTCTGGGTTAGTGTTTTGGATGTCAAAGGATAGTAGGCTATAGATAGGCTTGAAAACAGTTTGAGTGAAAAAGGATGGCTTCGTTCATAGTAAAGTATAAGCTGGAACTATGGATCTCCGGTGTGTCAGTTGATTCTTCGAGGGTGGTTTAAGTGTTCAACTTACATGAAGCTTCCTGTTCGTGGTGCAAAAGGATTCAGTTCAGAATAAAATGGTTTTGTAGATCAGTGGGTTCATGAGTTAGAATTTTGGGGTGATGGATTTTTCTTGTAAGCCCATTGGTGGTTTCGAGGATTCGAGTTCTGTGCATGGATCTCCTTGGTTCTCTGATTTAGGTGTTGTGTCGGTGTTTTTTGATTGTGATTCTCGTGGTCGGCTTGGGTTGGCAGATTCTTGTAATTGTTGAGTTTGAATTTGAAATCTATCTTGGCAAGTAAGAAGTTTAGGCTTGGTTGTTTTCTGTGGTTCTTTTCTGTTGGGTGTCGTCCGATCGAGGAGGCTACCCGGGTTGCCCGACAGAGTAGTGCGGGCTTTGTATCCGTTGTTCTTTTAATCTCTAGTCACTCCTTATTTCCTGACTTTCAAAGATGAAAGTCTTTTTAGTAGTGGATGATGTAATGACCCTTCCGGTCATTTACACATTTTTTCCTTTATTGTACTATTAGATCTTGCCTGTAATAGGCCTAAGTCATTTATGGATTGCTGAGACTTGTAGTTCGGTGCCTGGGCCATTTGTTTGGTCTTTTTGGCCGTTCCTTGTTTTAGAGATTTAAGCTTTTGAAATCGGTGACTTCAGCCAACATTCTTGGAGAACATGCTCGAAATCAAATTTTGACAGTTGTGTTAGCTCCGAAGCATGGACATTGGTATAGTGGGAACTTTGGTCGGTATTCGGGATCTTTTTAGCTTGGAATTCTATCTCGTTCTGTGTTTTTAGGCCAGTTAGGCTTGTTTGGTTGACTTTGGTCAACATTCAGAGAAGACGGCCTTGGAAGGAAATTCTGTCAGCGTTGTTAGCTCTGAAATACCGAGTTTGTGTTAGGTAGTTGGTTGGTTTGGGTCACGAGTGATCCGGGCTTATTTCGGGTGTTTGGTTGGCATTTGTTAGTGTTGAGTTGGGTTAACATTCCTCTGAGACAACCTCAAATGGAAGTTTCATCAATTCCATTGAGTCCAGAATGTTGTTTCTACTCTAGTAGCATTATTGGGTATTAAGTATTAGGTTTTGATTGTGCCGGAATGCCTCATAGAAGTTTTGGTTGTTGCTGGGTTTTCTTCTTCTGGTGGACTTCAGCGCGATAGCACTGGTCTGTGTTATTCCCTTCAGCGCAATCGCGCTGGTCTGAGATCCTTCCTTCAGCGCGATCGTGCTCCTTTAGTGCGATAGCGCTGACCAGCGACCAACAACTATATAATTCTTTGGCCTGTGATTTTTCCAGCATTGGTTTCCACATTTTCCCAACTCTAAATTTGTAAATCCTCTTTACCAAAGTATTCTATTTTTTCCTAAGCTTGGGAATTCATAGTGTTGTGGGAAAAATCTTGCTCCCTTGATTATTTGGTAAGTTCTTTCTTCCCCAAGTTGCTTTCTCCATTGTTGAAGGACCACCATTGTTGGAGAATTCTCAAGCTTGGAAATTTCTTGTAGAATCTGCCCTCTTGAGCTTTGCAAGATCATGGGTTCGGAGTTTTTCACCTCCTTAGCTTGTCTTCTCATTGTGATAAGTTCTTCTGATAAATTTCTGGATTTATTCCTTGAAATTCCACCTTTAATTCTTGACTTGAGTAGGACGTTTTGAGCCCCAATTGTTGTCCATTTCAGCTCAAATTTTAAGCATGTGCTATCGGGATTGTAAGGAACACGTGTCTATTTTTAATTTCTGGTTTCGGGTTGCAGGACGCACTGGCGTGTTTGTGGCCCGGATTTTGATCCGGTTATGTTTATAGCACTATGGGTATCATTAGTCTTGTATTAACACCTAGATTATTGTGTTGATAGTATTTTTGTGATTTTGAGCTTTTCGGAGCAGTTCGAGCCTGGACAATGCCGTTCCCGCAACTATTCATCAGACGACAGGTAGGTTATGGCTTTTCCTACCTAGACTCTGCGTATATAGGTTATAACTTCATTAATTAGCATCCTTGGGTGGGTTGTTATAGGTTGGTACCCCAGACCTTGCCCATCTTTTCTATCCATTTATTTCATACGTTGGTTGTAGTATTCGTGTAGTATTGTATATATTACCCTTGTGGTCCTCTGTGGCCTTGTTTTGACTCTGAAACATAGATGGTAGGTTATTTGGGAAAGTCCGAGAGTCTCGGAATAGAGATATCCTTCTAGGCTAGTTATAAATGTTGTAGAGCTGTTGAGCCTGTGCAGGGTTGATAGGATTGTTTGTGAGCCATTTTGGGATACTCTATTGTTTGCGAGCATATCATACATGAAAAACGTTTCCCCTACATGTTTTACTACTGACTTGGTTTCAGGCCTACTATAAATAATTTTCTAAACCTTGCATGGCCCTGAGGTTCCATTTTCGATAATGTGACTTTGAAAGGGTTTTGAAAGTGGCTTTTATGAAACCTCTCGGAGTAGAGAGGATACTATGATGATTTGATTACTGGTTTTCATCATGATACTAAGCTTGGCTGGATCGTAGTGCTAGACATTATTTTTTATGGATTTAGACCTGGATACAAGTCGAGCACCCTGTTAAGGGATTTTGATAATTGATTTCTGTTTTAGACCCGGATATGCCCCGGGCATCCTCGATGAGGGTTATTGAGACATCACTACTGGTTTAGACCAAGATACGCTCCAGGCAACCTTGATGAGGGTTATTGATACACGATTACTGATTTAGACTAAGAACAAATCTGAGCATGTACTACGAGATCTCTACTATTAAAATAAATTGAGTTTCGTGTTAGTATGTGGTCTACGAGTAGACCTCCATGGACCTACCATTCTGGACCAAGAGTAACAGGCTGAAGATTACCGGAGGGAGGGGTCCACGGTGGAGTAGAGGTACTCGGGAGAATTCCTTTCATGGATCCCGCCTTTATTGGACCTTTGTGGCACCAAAAGGGGTAACATACAACACTGCAATCACACTTGGTTCCAAATTAATCATATCATATTATCATGCATATTTCACTTAGATTCCACCCTTAATTGCTGTGTGTTCAGTGTACGCTCCAATTGTATAGGCGGACGGAGAGTTTGTTTTCACTTGATTACGTTCCTCAGTTGTATGGGTGTCCATTGGGACTATAGGTAGATTATATTACTCCTGTTATCTCATATACCTAGTTGTGGTCCTTGGTTCTTGTGGATTGGTAAGTTCTTATCTTGTTGAGGCTCCGAGTCGCTTGAGCATTGAGGGGGCTAGTGAGTCCTATATTATTGAGGCACTATTGAGTGGTCTTCTGAGTGGATTGTGGGTTCCAGATTCTATTCTATTAGCATGATTTTGAGTGGTAACTCTTGGTTCTTGTTTCTTAGTTATTCCATCTTAGGTTTGTACTTGTAAGGTTGATCTCCAACTTTTCTTCTTGAAGTTGAATTAGTAATATGATTTCCTTATATATGTAGATCCTATCTTGAGTATGATAAACTGCTTTCCTTCTTTCCCTTTTATTTGAGGTTACCGGTATACCTCCATGTTTCTAAACTCTCTCATTCTTATTATTGTTGCAAGGATTCCAGGTGCGTTCTTCTTTCTTTCACCTGTGTTTCTGTGATTGTATTTCTTTTGTGCTAGCATTGTATGCTTATAATTCTTGGTTGAATATTCTCCGTGCTAGTTCCTTGTGCTTTCTCTATTATTTTTGTGATTGTTTTCTTGTTATCTGCTATATTACTATCTTTATATCTTATATGCGCTCAGTCGGCTGATGATGCCTACTGGGTACCCGTTACTTAGGAATTGGTGCTCATACTATACTTCTACAACTTTCTGGTGCAAATATAAGTTGAGCTTTTGCCATTGATCGTTTTGGAGACTCGTGCAGCTTTTGGATCTTTGAGACTAGGGTAAGAACCTAAGGATCGTTGCTTGACCACATCTCATCTTTTGTACTGTTACTCTTTGTATATTCGGAGCCAGTTGTACTTATATTTTGTTACTTCTAGCACTTGTATTCTATTAGAAGCTTCTATACAATCGATACCAAGTCTAGGGGTTGGTGTAGTTTCATTATGTATATATTCAGGTTGTTTCTTCCGCTTTGTCCATATATTTATATTCTTCTTCCGCTTATTTTCTTCTTATTGTGCGTATTAATTAGGTAGTAGCCCATTACTAACCAATGTGGCCTATGGGAATTGGTTCGCCTACTGGGGGGGTTGTAGGTGCCATTATGACCTGATAAATCGGGTCGTGATAATCTTGGAATGAAATTTCAATCAAATCAGCAGGGATTACTATATTTTGAATCATGAAGAGATAGTCTCGATAAATCCAATTACGAACAACCTGATGACCAAAGAACTTTTGACAAGAACATCATAGTTAAGTCTCACAAATTTTATATTTTTGTGTAAAACAAGTGATGAGCAAATTTAGGAATGTGTAGAACCCGAATCAAATGGTATAATAACACATAAGTCAAATAAGTAAAATTTACCAACAACCACGTATGGTCTATTTTGATCATCCCTCTATCTCATTGCATATGCTTGTGCAGTAGCTCTTGACCCACTATCTTGATTATCTCTACTTGCACCCGCTGCTTTTGTGTTTATATGTCTTTCACATCTATTACCTTGAGAAGAAGTAGTAATCGGTTTTTGAACTAAGCCTTCAGTACGCAGAGAAGGAACAGGGTTAGGATTAGGACAATCATCCACTTTCCGATCAAAGATCCCATAATTAAAACAAGCACCAGAAGCCCTCCTGCAAGTACTATAGTGATTCTTTCCACATTGTGCCAAGTGGGTATGTGAGTCTTGCCCAGGAAATAATTTTGAGTACTAGCTGTTGAAAAATTTAATCTGTTTTACTTATGTTGGGTGTACCTATTAAAACTACGAGCCTTGCAATAATTAAACCTTCTCCTTTTCATGAACCTCTATAATCTGATATAGTCTTTCATAATTTGTTTTTATTTGTACAAGCTTCTTTCTTATAAACTCTTTCCAAAGAAAGAGAGGCTAAAACTAGTTTGCAAAAATTATCGTGTTGTAGGATCCTCACATTCTTTCAGAGGGTATCATTCAAACCCTCTTCAAAGAACCAGGACTATCTTTTTCTTCATTAATAATACTATAGCATAGCAAGAAATCCTAAGTAACTTTTGTTGATACTCAACAATAGACATACTCTTTTGCCATAAATTCAAAAATTACTTTTTCTTTGCATCACAATAAGCAGGTGGGACATACTTCATATAAATATATTTAACAAAATCATTCAAAGTAAGCACCAGATGCTTTTCTTTGGCATTTGGTATACTTACCCACCAATCATTAGAATCTTTTTGTAACAATGAGATAACATACTTAATTGATAGCTTCAGAATACTCTAAATGTTCAAATACCTTCTCCATGTGCTCAAGTCATTGTTCAACATCAGTGGGATCAATAGTATCTTTGAAATCAACTCCATTCATTTTTCTCAATTTTTCAAAAATCATTCTGTAAGGGTCATGCATGCCTTGCTCCATCTAGAGATGGAAAAAATCATCCATCTATTGGAAAGGAGGATTCATAACAGGAGCAATGTGGCCCATATGAGGATGTGGCCCAACTCTCACACCTTGATCGTTTCCAACTTCAAATCTACTGACATGAGGGTAATGATAGTCAGAATAATGTTCTCCAACCCCTTCTAGTAAGTGAGGTTGGGAATTAGAGTTATTTGAACTTTCACGGGCATCTTCCATAGGCCTTTTAGAAGAAGAGGTCATTACTTAATTCCTTCAAAAGGAAAAATTACATTACATTAAGGACAGGTACATGATACATATACACAATCATTTTAACAAAGCATATTATCCAAATATGCAAGAAAAAAGGTATTATCTATGATATCTTAAAAATAACAAATGTACTAACAAGTCACAAACAAAAGTCCTAGAACACAAAATCTAAGGCTCTGATACCAACACTTGTAGCAACCCTCTTTCGATATTGCTACTTACAAAACTAAAACTAATATAATACTTATAATATTTAAAATAGATTTATTTAAAATATATTAATAAAAATTTAGTAGCAAAAATTAAGCACATTCAAAAAAGGGTTAAAAGTATAATATTTTCTCACATTAAACTCATATAATTCCAAGTTAAAAAAATACAATGTAAAGTAACAATTAAATATGGTAGAACCCTTTTTAAAGTAATCAAAATAAGTACCTAATAAAATTTTATTTGTCATTCAATACCTCTATAGGTTCATGTTATAAATGATTTTCAATCTTTCGAACATTAAAAGAAAAATACTAGTTTCCTCCATTGAATAAAATGACAAACAAAAATATATATTTAATACATTACGAGATTTTAGTTTACACACCATAAAATAGCCAACAATTCACAAAAATTAAGTTATAGATTTATGGTCTTAAATTTAACAAGCCTACAAAATTACATACATAAGTGTAACATATGAATCATGTACAAGTCCCAAATTCATACAAATTATAGATGTCTATATGAAAATATGATCTTTATTAAAAGCTCCAAAAACTGTACTTCAAATGGACATCTTTAGATATCTTCCTGAACGTCAGCTGCGATAGAAAATGACTATCATAACTCAAAATTGAGTCATGATGGCACCTTCTATAACCCCTAGTAGGCAATCCAAGCCCCCTCCCCGCTGCCCCCGCAAAACATAAGTGCAGAAAATATAATAGGTAAGTAAAAAATAGAAGTAATGACATAGGCGGCTCTGGGTGTCCAATTAAGTCTGCATTCAGTTCTGATAAAGAGGTCCGGAGACTACTTTGGCTGTAAGGAACTACTAGGCAGTTGGATAACTATATCATGAATGTGTCCAACTGAGAAGCAATCAAACCAAAAGGAGCCTCAGCCTGTATGGTCTAAGAAGAAGGATCATGTCCCACAATAATGCCAATCATCCTTTTCTTGCTTTTCAGAGCACCCCCTTCTCCCTTGACATTCAATGTATGAAAAAGGTTTTTCAGGTGCTATCTAGTGATCCCCAGGGCACTCTTCAACTCCGGCCCGTCTACACAACTCAGGTATCAAGGAGAAGAACATCAAAGTGGGCTATCCTAAAGAAAATATTCCTTCAACCACTGCAAAATATAATGACCAACATTCACGGGAATATCAATAAGAATACAAACAATCATCCGGGCTTGAAGAGGTGGACCATCTGACTTATAAGAGGTGCGATACACATGGCTATAAATGATTTTGAACCATATAATAACCTTAGTTGCAAAGTCACTCGATATGATGCCCTTTTTTGTTCTTGCCCAACTCACGGTCGCTCATGGAGGCCATAAATTAGATAGTAGCCTAGTATTTTAGCATGTATTTTTCTCGTGCATTGGCTCTAGTGGATGATTAGGTAGCCCATGGATTGCATTGATCTGTTCTGGGCCAAATCGCAAAATCTTACCCCTTATGATGAGTTTAGGGTTATTGAAATTGTATGCTTGAGGTTTGCATAGAACTACCTCACCCATTCCTCATTTGCATTACAACGAGTAGGTATGAATCATATCCAACTTGTGTTCTCCAGATGACCATAGAAATCCAGTAGACACCCACCAAATTATTCTCGAGTATTCCCCTTTTTGGCTTTATATTTTTGTCAAAAAAGTTGTTAAAGTACCGGTAATGTCAATCAGTGTACATGAACCTCCCATTATCAAACTGCATGTCCTCAATCTCCTTTTAATTTGCATGATCCACGGGAGCATTTTCATTGAGATTTGGATCCATTTTCAGGGTCCAAGGTACCTAAAAATATGGAAACAAGTTAGGAGGAGTGTGTGAACATGTTAAGCACTTCAAAATATTGCATCTGAGCCAAAGAAAAAAGTTAAAAGGCCCACCATGTAGCAGTTGCAAAGCTACTATTTTCTTCATTTATGCACAATTGGCACACCTGCAGAATATTTCATTGCATGCGCAGTCTCGCTTCAGCATAAAAAATCTATACTCCTGCGGCACTGGCACAGTTCAAAAGACAGTGCACCTGCGAAAGATTTAACACAGGTGCGGCATCGTGCCTATGGAAAAATCTCCACTCCTGTGACATTGTCTTCTACCAGTACCAACCCAGAACAAATGACTAAAAATGACAAATAAATATGGTTTGCAGTGGAACTTTAACTCAACATCCAAATTCTTAACACATAACAAGAATACATGTCTAAATGTCCATAATTGTCAACATAACAAACTCAATTCTAACATATTTCAGACACACAACTTCTACCCTACAATTTGATTTCTACCATTTTTGACAAATTTCACAAC
The DNA here is from genome assembly GCA_003996215.1 of Jaltomata sinuosa. Lineage (NCBI taxonomy): Eukaryota > Viridiplantae > Streptophyta > Magnoliopsida > Solanales > Solanaceae > Jaltomata > Jaltomata sinuosa. The sequence goes on along the minus strand of QJPP01002767.1, from coordinate 110,822 downwards.
CCACACCATCATGGCATCATTTACCTTGCATAGGCCTTTCGAGTTTGAAAAATAATCAGAGAGCATACCTATTTGCTTTGAAGAGATTCGGAAATGGTGGTGAAATTGTTTCCCTTTACTCCTTTTGAACCAGCCCCCTTTTGTTTCAAATTCTTTCTTCTGGTCAGGGATTCATTTTACCGATTGGAGATGTGCATTGTGTGAGAGTGATGAGGAAAGATAGTTGAGATATTTAAAGTTTGGATTTGAGGTGATGGGAATGGTTGATTGAGAAATGAATGGGTAAGGAGTTTTAAAATGATTTACCTTTCTTCACTGAAAAAAGAACTTGACAGGCGCACTTGTGGTTATTTTGACGCAGGTGCGGTACCGCTCTTGCTATATATGCACTACTCTTGAGAAGTTGTATAATCTAGTTGCCTTCATAGATATAGAGAAATTTATGCTCTGGCACGTCTGTGCCTATGAACATGTTGCCGCACCTACGCCATCTCTCCTGCGGAAAAAATCATCGCAGGAGCGACTCCTCTGTAACTTTTTACCAATTTTTTTGCATCTTACCGGTTTGAGTTGCGACACACCTGCATGTTGCGGGTTGTCATCTATTACAGTAGGTGTTTAACAGGTAAGTCCAGTCTCTTCTTAAAGCGTTGGTTCGATTTGTAGGTTTCTCTAACATCTCAACTTGTCAAAATTAGCTCAAAAAGACTTGAAACCTTGTGGATTAGTCAAAAACAATATACTAAGTTATTCTAACAAAAAGAGAAATTGTAAAACTTCCAGATTTTGAAATGATGGGTTGCCTCCCATCAAGTGCTTGATTTATATCGTTGAACAATGCAAGTTACCTCACCACTTTGATCTCCACTTGGAGGATTCAAACTTTTAATCAAATTTTGAATGGAGATTCTGATGATACTCACGAGGTAAAGCAAAGAACACAAGAAGGCCATTTCCTCGAAGATGGTGTTATTTCCGGGGAATAATTTGGCGTATTGAGTTAGTTTAGAATTTGAGTTTACTTACTCTAGTTAAATATTGTGAATAGTTTACTCTAGATAAATTTTGTGAATAGTTTTTTTTCTTTTGTTGAGTTTTATTTTGTTGATTGATTTCATGGCATCTCGAAATGATAGAGATATTGGTGGTTGCAACCCTTGTTATAATAATCCTTGTTGTTATTGTGGAGGACCCCACCTTCAGCAAAAATGTAAGATTGGCCCTATAAGAGAGAGGTATTCACCTTCTTGTTCCTACGATAGGCGTAAGTGCTATTAGTATGGTGGTAATGAAGGACATTGGAGCAATTTCCCTAACGACTATCCTCTTCCACCCTCTTATGCTAACAATGTTGCTAGTGGTGCTTGTTCTCTTAATAGGAACCATGAATAAACAAGCAATGAAGGCATTTGTGCTAAGCTCCAAACTCTCTTGTCTTCATTAGAAACCCAATAGGAGGATGTGCAATCCATAAAGCAAAGCTTTATGAATGCAAGGGCCAAATAAGAAGAGGAGAGAAATTGTTCCACACAATCCATGGCAGATTTGTTCACTCTTCTCGCTCAAGTTGATAAAGAATACACCTACTAGAAAAGTATATACACGATGCTTCAAACTCTCTTGGACAAGAAATATATCGCAAATGAGGGTGTGAAATCCATAAAGCAAGGCTTTGTGGATGCAAGGGCTAAAGAAGAAGAGGAGAGACACCGTGCCATACAACCCATGGAGGATTTGTCTACTCCTCTTGGTCAAATTGATGAAGAAAACCCTCCAAGTCTAACACATGAACATGTCTCGAACATTGAGCTCAATAAAATTCACCTTGGGGATGATGATGAATATTTACAAAATATGGAATTGCCTGAGAGTGAAGTTGTACTGGTAGTGCTTGAACCCCAAAAAAAAGAAAAATTTGTATTAGGTGAGGTGGTGAGCCTAGAATGGGTATTGAATAGAGCTCACCAACTTGAGGCCTATGGTTAACAACATGAAAGAATGCTACCAATATTTGAGATTTTGTTAAAAAGGCATGTTAAGAGAAGTCAAAGACAAAGGTCACTTGAAATTGCTATCCAGAATTTGGACACCAATTTGAATGCTCGTGTTGACACGTGCACAATTGTGGGTAGTAGTATTAAGTTATTCCCTATTAAAAAAGAGGACACCAGGGATGCTCGTGAATCGACGGTGTTGTGGAAACCAACTACATCATATAGGAATCATGATACCAAAATCAAGCGAATGATACTAGAATTGCAAGACAAAGTCCAACGATTCATCTTGAAAGGCTCTAGTTCATTCGAGAGCGAGGATGTTATGAATGAGACAAGTTTGAAGGTGGAGACACCCAAATCTCACTCCAACCACTTGTCAATCTTGAAGTTGGTTTAATGGACGAAAGTCAAAGTAATCAACCTTTTGGAAGACCTTGGAAGGAGGATGGATAAAGGTTTATATGAATTTAAGTTTGCTGTGTAAAGAAGGCAAAGTGACCTTCCACACTTGAAGAGCAAAAAGTGTGAAATGCAAAATCAAGATAATGGGCTTCATATATTCAAACCCTCACCCTGAGATTGTCACCAAAAGTTTGATTTAAGTTTAGGTCGAAGGTTCAAATCTTCCAAGTGGAAATCTTGATGGTGAGGTAGCTTGCGTTGCACCGCGATAGTAAATTGTGCGCTTGATGAGAGGAAACCCATCCATTGATTTTTCTTACTTGGATATGTTGTTGCTTGAAAGAGAATTTCATAGCTTTGGATGTGAAATTACTAGTGGAAACTTGGGCTTCCACCTAGATTGAGGCTAGAGATAGCTCATATCGAAGGAATCACCCATTTAAGGGTCTAAGCTAGAGATAGTATGACCTCCCTAAGCTTGATCTTGGTTGTTTGTTGTTAAATCGATAGTGATCTAACCCAGATTGTCGGATATATAGTTGTTGATTGAGAGATAAACAATCCATACCCATGACCAAGGCTATATATGTCAATGATAGAGAATAAGCATGAAATAGCAATTACCCTATCCCACATTAGTGCCCCATTGGATACACATCCCTAGTTGTCTACTCAAATTTGTACACCCATTTCACTTTCTTGCTTTGTTACAAATTGAGATTGTTGTGATAGAATCCCAATTCCCCTAATACATTATTTTCTTGTTTTTGAACATTTACTCTCTTAGTGAAGTCGTTTCAATACAATCATCATTGTGCTATCGCCAAGTCTCTGTGGGTACGACCCCGACACCTGTTGGATACTTATAAATGTGTTTTACTTTGATGATCGTCATTACCTCCATCTTTAGAGAGTATGTTTGAGTGTTTATCAAAGGTTATGTCTATGATTGATACACATGATGAGCTAGTTAAGGTACCTTCTGAAGTAGAGTTTGGAGGATAATTTATTGAACGCCTTTTTCTATATGAAGATTGAAAGGAGTTAGACCACAAGAATGCTAGAATGCCTATACCACCATGCCTGGTGGATATGGACCTTGGTCCTAGTGACTCTCTACCAATCCCTACATCTATTGAGTTGCATACTTGGTAAAGAGAAGAGTTGGTGACGCTTATGAAGAGATACATCAGAAGCTTTAGACGGAAATATGCCAATCTCCTTGGCATAACTTTGGATACTCATTTGAACTTTGAAGTATTATCTTCATACTGTGATGTTAAATCAAGTGCTTCTTGGGAGGCAACCCAAGTGTTTTTAATATTTTTAGTTCACGTGTTTTTGTTGTGTTAGGAATGCATGAAGCTTAAAAAGTGGCAAAGTGTTCAAAAGAATCATCAAGGTGATATGCGCCACACCTACAAGTCACAGGTTCAGACTTGCAGCATACAGGTAGAGCGCATGTCATGGCTAGAATGCCTGGGAGAAAATAAAGGAAAATTTGTCCTAACTACAAATTGTAGGAGCAGACCCACGACACACATATGTAATGCAGGTCCACTCCACCACAATGCACTGGCAAAAACTGTTAAGAATTTCATCACCTGTGCATCACATGTCTGTCATAGGTCGTGACATGCAACCGTATGTGCCTCATAGGAACAAGTAGGTTCTTTAAGATATTGACTTTACTCGTTGATCGACCAAACCCAGTTTTAGACTCGTGCCTCTTCTTCTTCCTAAACCCTCTAAACCCCATCTTTTTCTTTTTTTCACTATTACAACTCTCTAAAACATCCATTTCTTCACCCATAAACTCTACCCACTCTCTAAAATCTTCCTCTCCATCATTTCATTTCCACCACTACACCACCACAAGTCAGAAAAGCCATTGTCGACATCATTTTCTGGCGAATCCCTTGGACCACCATTGTTAGAAACTTCAAAACTTCAATTTTCCCACTTTACTCTAGATCTTTGTGGTATCCTCCTCTATGTTAAATTCACGATTTTTATTGATTGGGTGTAATTTTAGTATCACATGCTATTTGGAATCCTTATTACCCCAATATATATGGTTTTTCAATTTCGAAGTTTAATTTTTGGTATTTTGCTTTCATGACTTATGATAAATATGGTGGATTATGATCTAAATCGTATTTCATGTTGTTTGTGCTATTTCACATCGTGAAATTTTAGTTGGGGGTAAAGTTTGAGTAGCCCCCTCATTTGTAATGCATGGTTTGGCCCTATGATAGATTAGATGATGTAATTCTTAACGGAAAATTTTCATTGCATCGAGTTTTGTTTGAAATTTTAATTTGTTGAGCTAAGTTGATTTCCATTATGCTCATGGATAGTATTGATAGATTATATATTTTTCAGTGAGCGCTCTAGTTAAGTGTGAGTCTTTCTTGTGCAGCTGAAGTGATTTTTATTGATTGAGCTTATAGCTTGATGGCTCCCGATGATAGATAGGATAACATCCTTCTTAAGGGAAGTCATTGAGTGTATATTTGTGTGGTTACATGTGGTCAAAACTTGTTGGTAGGTTTTTTCAGAGAAGTCTGAGTACCCGTTAGACATTGAATTTGGTCAAAAATTTTCCTAAGGATGATTTGTTCATTGTTTAGAGATGATATTGGCACTGTTTGGCACATGTGTTCCACAAATGTTTCATAGCTCCACCATGTACGACCAATGAAATAGTTTTTCGAGAATTGTATGCTAATGCATCAGCCATAAACTTCAACGACCTGGTGGTAACTGTTTGGGGGAGAACATTTAGATTTGGGACCGAGAAGATCAAAAGATACTATGGGCTCGATGATCTTGACACCACTCTTCTAGGGGATAAAAGAGCTATAGGCAGTCCCTGGATTGCTTCAAAAGTCTGTCTTAGAGTGGAGCCCAAATGGGCTATATTTGAAACAAATATCTACTCTCATGACTTCACTGCGAGGAAAGGATTTGGTTGTTCATCATATGCAGTCGGGTGAAATTAGTTTAGAATGAGAGTGAAGTTCATGTATACAGAGCAGTGAATGTGGCAGCAATGATTTATGAAATTTCGGTTAGTGTGAGGCCACTGATACTTTGGGAGATAAAGAATTATTTCAAGGGAAACAATGAAAGCTTGTTCTTCCCTTCCCTAATTACTCAACTATGTCAAGCAGCGGGAGTTGATTTGAATGATCTGAGAGATATTTGGATTGATCCGAAGATTCCTATTCATCATTTGAAAAAGTCAAGCTTTGGAAATGTGCTCAAGAAGATGAAGGTGGATGCTAGTTTTACACCAGGAACTACAGAGGGTTACCAACCTTTTCCTTGTACCACTACCTCCACCCAGGTACCTCCACCCATGCCTACACCATTCAAGCACCTCTCCACTTAGATATTTGGAGTTCAGACATCTATTAGTGCATTGGCCACTAGCATTCCTTCGGGACCACCTGAGACCCAGATTGAAACATTGAATGATATTATTAACCATGAGACGAAGATTGAGGAGAGTCAGCAAATGTTGGTATAGAAGTTTGAGGAACAAGAGAAGAAAATGAAAGCAATGAATAAAAGCCTTGAGGATCAGAAGAAAATGGACAAAGAAAGAGATAAATTGCTGAAGAGGATGTGGAAGAGTATAAAGTGTTTTTGTGGGGGTTCAGATACCGAGGATCATGGTAATGATGAATCCATGACTCGCGTCAAGGGTGGTGTTCCAGCGAGCCCTCTATAGCTACATCTCAGAGAGCCCCTCATACTACTTTCTCCGTATTTCATTTTGGATTTATGCACTGAGGGCATTGCAGTAGATTTTAGTTAGAGGTGGCGAAAATTGGTTTATGATTATGTTGGATTTTGATACTTGTTTTGTACCCTTTCTGGGCTTATATTGTTTAGATTAAGATTTTATGCCCTTGTCGGGCTTTTTTTGGATATTGCACCCTCGCCGGGTTTGTGTGTTTGAAATTTTGTTGGATTAGTCATTTTTTTATTACTTCTTTATTCCTTTTTCTTAGTTTGTTTAATTTCGTTTGTAGTTGGTTTGAGTGATGGTTCCCAATGATAGATTGAGTGATGGCATTTTGAAGGGAAACTGTCGCTTTGTTTGGTGTGTGGAGCCAGGGGAAGTCTGAGTACACGTTAGCCTAGATGAAATTGACTATGTGTTGGGGTGCTTACGTTGGTGAACTCTGAATGCCCATATATATTTAGATTGATGATTTGGTCCTATGATAGATTAGGTGATGTCATTCTTAAGGGTGAATCGTCATCTTTTGAGATAAATTTGAATTGTGATTGGAGTTAGTCTTGCATGCAAATGGAAATGGGCATACCCCTCAAAAAAAATTGTGAAAAGTTCCTGGAAAAGAGTGATTTTGTGACAACTCTTTTGATTTTTTTGTGACTCTTAACTCATTAGCAGTGGTAATGGAAAATATGGCTCCTTTTTGTTCTTGTTTAGGAAGTTAAAATTGATCCTGCTTGAATGAGTCGCATGCCATGTGTTGTGAGGTTTAGTTGAATATTTCTTGTGCTTGCTTGTGTTAATTAGAACCAGCGCGGTTAGTCTTTAATACTAGTCTTGATTACTCTTGGTTGGAGAAATGATCTTAGGCCTTCTTTGTGATTATTGAAGCCTACATAGCCTTAAAAGCCACCATTGCACTTAAATTGAATCATTAGTCACCCCTCTTGAGCTTAATACCTCATTTTCGGCGACCTCGGTACAAGCCTTGAACCATTTTGACAATGAATCCCTCTCTTGGACCCGTCCTTCCTTGAACTCCACAAGTGTGAAATCAAGGATTAAAGCCTAAGTTTGGGGGTTGATAAAAGGTACCTTGGAGGAGTGCCAATTGAGCTTATCTTGGTATGTTGCATAAGAAAAATTGCCAAAAAGAAGAAAGATTTGAAAAGAAAAGCAAAGAGGAAAGGACAAAAAAAATCCTCCAATGTGAAGAAAATGATAAGAATTGGGGCTTCAAATAAAAAGAAGTGATATGGTGCCTCGTGTTGAATGGAAAATGAAAGAAATGGCTTTGGTTTTGAGTTGAAAAAGTTGTGTATAGTTCGAGGAGGATGTAGTCTCTTGAATCCAAATGAGTATGCTACCCATCCCCGAGCCTACATTACAAGCTTAGAAAAGCCCTTTGAGATCTCAAATCGATTGTTCATGAGCTAGTGGCAAATGAAAATAAGGGCAAGCCTATGATTGATACTTGTTGGTTCTTGAAATTCCTTGTGAGTGTGAGTGGTTTTTGTAATTGTCTATGTACATAATGTGTTTTTGGGACTTTCGTTCTTGTGAGGGCATGCCAATTAGGATAGTTTGTGATATTGATAAAACTCCGAAAATGAGTCAAATGAGCATGATTTGGTAAGCTAGTGGTTTGAGTCGCATCTTGAGGATTGGTTGTTGTCACTTGGTTGTTCTTAAAGTTCCATTGCATCCTTTAACTGTGTTTTGAATAGAGGGGAATTCTTAGATTAAGTTTTCATGTGATTGACTAATAATTAGTACTAACCAAAGTCATATTTGGTTCTTAAAAATTTTCCTTGACTAATATTGAATGTCATTGCACTTGTCTTGTATGTCTCTTGTGTTTGAATTTTTAGTTGCTTGAGGACAAGCAATAGTTCAAGTTTGGGGGTTTGATAAGTCTGTAATTTACCAACTTATTTAGCCTTTAAGCTTACACTTTTGCCATCTTAAGTGAGAGAAAATAGTGCATTTGACATGATTTGCCTCTATTATACAGGTGTATGTGATTTAGAAGTGATCATTGCAGAATCAGATGAAAACAAGTAAAGATGGAGAAATTCTAGAAATCTGGGAAACTCAGCGCAATCGAACTGGACTGGCGCCAATAGCACTGAGGAAGAGGACAAGCTTGTGCGCGATTGGGGTAAGATGGTGCGATAGCACTGCAGATATAAATGGTCAACACCAGTCAAAGACAAGGGCGTGATCACACCAAGATAGTGTGATTGCGCTAACCAGTGTAAACCCTTTGAGCACGAGCGCTGCATTAGCACGATAGCGCTTCACTGCGCCTGAATGTGAAAATGGGAAGAAATGAAATTCAAAAGACTCCTCAGCCATTTTGGAAGGTATATTTGGCAAATTTCACAATGCTTGACAAGCATGGAGAGAAAGGTCATCAACCAACACCATAGGAGTGAAGATTTGGATATTCTTTATTGTAAAAATCCTTAGTTTCCATTCTTCAACTCTTGTTCTTAATTGCTAATTTGTAGGTGTGATAGTTGAATTGAGATTTGAGTATTGTATTAGAGATAATACTTGTTTGGGTATTGAATTCATGCTTTGTATTTTCTCTTCCTTAATTATGTGGGTCTATTGAATCCTCTATGCTTGAATTTGTAGTTAATGGTCGCAACTATTGACTTAGCATTCTAATTGGGTTCTTGCTTTAGAGAGGAGCTCCTCATTCGGGAAGGTTCAATTGTGGGGATTTGGGGTTTCCACTCTAGATCAAGGCTAGAGATAGTTTGATTTCCGAAAACTCCCATCTAAGATTTAGGGTTAGAAATAACCCTACTAACCCAAGTTAATTTGTTGGTTATTGCTCGCTCGTGGAGATTCGAGAGAACCCATGAGGATTGTTTCTTTATTGGTTGAAAGAAGGTTAAGGACACCTTTAGCCAAGACTACTCATGTGTTTATTGGGTGCAAGTCTTGTGAATTAAATTCACATTCCCAATTCCCCCTTATTGTCCTTTCTTGGTGAGAGCAAGGTGAAAGCCGTTGATCAAATCTATCTTTTATTTAATTTTATTTTACCATTTGTTTTAGTTTAAAACACCCCTTTTGATATCTTTTCTTTTGTTAATTGAACTTCAATAAGTTGCTTAGATTATTTATTATCTCGATCGCGATTACATTGTTCTTTTTGGGTTTGACCCCGACATCCGTTCGGAATTATAAATGTGTTTTTCTTAACGATCATCGATACCTCCTAATTGGAGAGTACATTTGGGCATTATAAATAAGCAGATTACGAGGAAACAGTCAAAGAAAACAAGGAGGAAACACAAGGAAACTAGCAAAAAGAGTAATCAACCAAGAGTTATAAGTATTACATGCTAACACAGGAGATATACGTACACAGAAACACAGTTGAATGAAGGAAGAAGGATGCACCTGGGATCCTTACAACAACAGTACTAATAAAAAAAGAGTTTAAATATATGGGCGGTATACCGGTAACCTCAAGTAAAAGATAAAGAAGGAAATCAATCCAACCATCAAACTAGAACCCATATACTAATAGAAACATGCTAAAGACATCAATTTCAAGATAAGACTAGACGTAAAACAATCTCTCAAGTAAAAGCCTATGATGGAATGACTAAACCACAAGCACCCAGATTCGCTAAACAAAACCAGGATAAGAATAGACTTTAATACCCCACAACCGCTCACAAGGCTACACAATCATTGTCTCAATAATATGGGACCCACTAGCCCCTCAATAATCTCGGTCCAAAACAACCACGGTCTCAACAGGCCTAAAACCACTAATCCAACTGAAGCGAAGGTCATATCTAGCTCTACGAAACGAAAGGAGTAATATAATCTACCTACAGTGCCAATGGCTACCCATACAGCTGAGGAACACAATCAAGTGAAAACAAACTCTCCGGCTGCCCATACAATCGGAGAGTACACTGAGCACACAACAAACAATGGTGGAATCAGAATACCAAATGCATGATGATGATATGATGAATCTGATGTGAAAGTAACCCGCATGTTCCACCTCTGTTATCCCAAAGGCCCATGTAGAGGCAGGACGCATGGAAGGACTCTACCCATGTACCTCTACTCCGCCATACACCCCTGTTTTTGATACATGCGTCGCCCCATAGCCAGTAACCCAGGAAAGATAGGGTCCATTGAGGTCTACTCATAGACCAAATACAAAACACGAATCTCAAAATATATCTCAATAATCGGAATCTCGTAGCACATGCCCGAAATCAAACCAGGTCTAAAATAGTAGTAATCTCAAAGACCCTCTCAAAGGGTGACCAAAGTGTATTCGGGTCTAAATCAGTATTCAAGCCTCAATAACCCTCTCAAAGGGTGCCCGGAGCGTAGACGGGTCTAGAATCATCGTAAAATATGTCTAGTGATCCGGCGTAGCCGAGTCTAGTATCAGTAAGAAAACCAGTGAGAAAATCAACATATTACCACTTTTATCTCGAGAAAATACACCAGTCAATACTAAAATCCCAATTTATCATTATTTATACAGAAAAAAGGCCCTTGAAGCCATACAGAGTTTAGAAAATTGGTGATAGCAAGCCTGAAGCCAAAATGGTAGTAAAACATCCGGAAAAATCCTTTTTCATGAATTATATGCTCGCAAATAATAGATTAGCCTAAAATGGCTCACAAACATTCCTATCATCCCTGCACAGGCACATGCAGCTCTACAGCACAGATAGCCAGCCTAAAGTAAGGTCATGATGTCTAGGACTCACGGACATTCCCAAATATCCCCCTATCTATGGTCCAGAGTCATAAATAAAGGTCATACAAGGCCACAATGGTTAAACAACAATACTACACGAATACTACAACCAACGTAAAAAATAAATGGATAGAAAATGCAGACAAGGTCTAACGGTACAAACCTAGAAAACCTACCCAAGAAAGCTAATTAATACAGTTATAGCCTATATACGCAGAGTCTAGATAGGGTAATCCATAACCTACCTATTGTCCGACGACTAGCTTCGAGGACGATATCATCCAAGCACGAACTTCTCCGGGAAGCTCCAATTCATGAAAATACTATTAACACAATAATCTATATGTCAAGACGGAACCAACGATACCCATAATGCTATAAACATAATCAGGTCGAAATCCGAATAACAAATGGGCTGTGGCCCCATAACCTGAAAGCGGAAATGAAAAAATCTTATGTGTTCCTACAATCCAGGGAGCACATGCTCAAAATTTAAGCAAAAATGGACAACAATTGGAGATTCAAAACATCCCTCAAATATGAAATTTAAGAGGGAATCAAAGAGGAATTTAGAAAAATTAAAGAGGAAAACTCACTGATTCACGACAAGGGAACGATCACGGGCAAGGAATATACCACCCCAGCACCCTAGGATGATTCCACACTAAAAATTGACTTTAGAGCTCTTTAACCATGGAAGAAATGCGGATGGGAATGAAGAAGAAATAAGGAGAAATACTTATACTACCAGGAATTTGTTCATCGCTATCTCGAGAAAAACCTTCGGGAGATCGCGATGAACAAATTGTCCAACTCATCGCGATCATGATGGTCATCCATCGAGATCGTGATGAACAAACGAGCAGGGCCTTCATCGCTATTGCAAAAAAACCCTTCGAGATCGCGATGAACAAAGAGGTTCTTCATTGCTATCGCGATGAACCCTTCGAGATCGTGATGGACAAAAAGCCAGACCTTTGAGATCGCGAAGTTCTTGGTTCAAGATCGCGATGAACAAATTTTGGCCATACCAGCAATTGAAAACCAGTAGAAAAGAAACTTCAATGGGGTAATCCGGGCACATATGGAACCCGATACTCATAAACCAAATTTTCTATTAGAGTGGAAATGATGCTCCAGACTCAACGAAACTTCTATCAGAGGTAAATTTAATGAAAAGTGGGCCCCGCTCCTAAAATCAACCTTTGCCAACTCTTTCCAAAATGGAACCCAATGGCTAAAATCAAGTTCGGAAGCCTCGGGACCTGAACCAATGGTCCCTCTAATCTAAACTCGACATTCAAGAGCTAACAACGCTGATGGAATTTCCATCTGAGGACATTTTCTTCAAATGTTGACCAAAGTCAAACAAACAAGCCCAATTGGCGTGAAAACATAAAACGAGAGACAATTCCAAGTTGAATAGCTCCCGGATCTCGACTAAAGGTCCAACTAGACCAAAGTCCATGCTCCAGAGCTAACAGAACTGTCAGAATTTAATTCTAATCACGATATCTATTAATGTTGACTGAAGTCAATGATTTTCAAAGTTGAAGATCTAAAATAAGGAAACGGCCATAACGACCAAACAGACAGCCCGGACACCAGACTACCGGTCCCAGCAAGCCATAAATGACTTGGGGCCGCTACAAGCAAGCTCTAACAGTACAAGAAAGTCTAAAACATGAGAATGACCAAAAGGGTAATTACAGTAAGTCAGTTCAAAACCATTTTAAAGTCCTTTTCAGCCAAAAATGGGCCTCCCGGGCCATGCAAAGTTTAGAAAAACAATAATAGTGGACCGAAACCAAAACTATAGTAAAAGATGCAAAAAATAGCTTTATATGTATGATGATGACATGCTCAAGAACAACCAATAGCCCAAAGGCTCACAATTAACCTATCGGCCTTGTACAGACTCTAATCGCTTTACCGCATAGATAACCAACCTAAAATCATGATATCGATGTTTGGAACTCACAGACAATCCCATATAATCCACCATCTATGTTCCAGAGTCAATACAAGGTTACATAGGACCATAAGGGTATTATTATCGGCTATAACAAATACAACACACAAGATGAAGAAAATGAGTCGGACATGAAGAAGCAGTCAAGGTCTGTGGTACCAAGCTAATAACCCAACCAAAGGATGCCAATTAGTACAATTTTATCCTATATATGCAAATTCTGGAGGAGTTAAATTGTAACCTACCTGTCGTCCAATGACAAACTGTTGGAATGATGATGTCCAAGCCCTAACTTCTACGAGAAACTCCAAACGGAAATCAAACTATCAAAAACATAAACTACATGTTAAAATAAGACTAATGATACCCATATTTTTATAGTAATAGCCGGGCCAAAATTTTAGTCAAAACCAGGCCCCAAGTCCCACAACCCAAAATCAAAAACAAAAAGAAGCACGACGACCACAAAAATACCAAGAAGATATGCTCCAAAATTGAGCAAATTTGGCTGAGGGAAAGGCACCAAAATAGCCCACTCAAGTAAGAGTTAAAGGATGGAATCTTAAGAATGAAATCAGAAAATTGAGCAAGAACAACTTACCACAACGAAAGAAAAATATGCCAAGGAAGTGAATTTAACGAACCACCGAACATGCAGTCACAATAGGGCAGCTTCTACAAAGGATTTCCAAGGTTTAAGGATTAATCAACAATGTAGGTTTTTCAACAATGGAGGGAAATAAACTTTAGGGAAGAAGGGACTTACCAATAAATCAAGGGAGCAATATTTCTTGATAAATAATTGAATTCCCCAAGCTATGAACTAAAGGGAGTACTTTGGTAGAGAGAAAATTCAATTTAGAGTTGGAAATAAATGAGAAATAGAGCTGAAAAAACTAATGGCCAAGAATTAAATAGCTGCTGGCCCTGGCCTATGCGAACACGACGTAGGCATCACCTAGAAGAAGGACAAACAGAGGGGCGGGATGCCATGGCCTATGCGTACGCATCCAAGGCATCACCTAGGCGATGGCCAAGAAAATAGGGCGCTGGCCTTGCCCTGCGCATAGGCGGCCAAGCCACGCGTAGACGAAGGCCAACTGAGGGGCGGCATAACCTTGGCCTTCCTGTAGATGGCCAGGACATGTGTAGGTGAAGACCAAGTTGTTGCCATGACAGCAACAACTCCCAACAACAAAGTCTCAACAAGAATTTTCTCCAACGGACCATCGGAAACACATTCAGGGTCCGACGAACACAAACGAGCAGAGCTATATGACTAAAAATGGAATTCCTGACCCAACAGAATAAAAAAACATCCAACAGAGCTCGATACGACAAAAAGTGGGACATACGCTCAATAACCAACTTTAGGCCAAACTTTCCAAAACAGAACCCTATGGCCTAAAACAAGTCCAGAAGCCCTGGTACCTTAACCAACTGTTCCTCTAGCCCAAAGTCGATATTCTGAAGCTAACAACGTTGTCACAATTTCCATTTGAGGCCGTCTTCTGTGAATGTTGACCAAAGTCAAACTTTTAAGTTTAACTTAGCTAGAAACACAAAAACCAAGGAAAAACTAAACTGAAAGCTTCCAGACCCCGACCAAGGGTCCATCTAGACCAAAATCCATTCTCTGGAGCTAACAAAACTGTCAGAATTCAATTTCGAGTATGTTTACCAAGAATGTTGATCGAAGTAAACAAATTCCTAAGCTTAAGCTCTAAAATAAGGAAATGGCCATAACGACCAAACGTAGGGCCAGGGCATCGAACCACCGGTCCCAGCAAGACATAATGACTTGAGGCCGCTATAGAAAGGCTCTAATATACAGAGAAGGTGCAAATGCGAAAATAACCAGAAGGGTCATTACAGTTTGCAACTATTAATTTTAGAGTTAAAACATGGAGAATTCACTAGACCCATATCAATATAGAAATTATAAACACAATTAAGAAAGACCTATACCCATTAATCAAGTACCCATCAACACATACCCCTAGACAAGAAAACTAGCCACTCATGCTAAAGCAATAATAAATTATACCAAGTAGGTAATTCAAATTTCCTTTCATTAATGGAGATAATTTCCAATATCCAAGCTCAATATTACAATAATGGTGAATCCAAGGTAGAAGATGAAGGGAATGGAGTAAAACCCTCTATCTTTCCTTGGGAGAGAAAACTTGCAAAATTGTCCAAAACTATTCAAAAGTGTAAAAACTATTGAGTACAATGCCCAATTGGGTTTTGGAAGGTTCTAAAATCATCATGTGAAAATGGACAAAAATGCCCTTCAGGAATCGTGCGATGTGACATGCGACGCAATATGCAGTTGCATTAAGCATTATGTGCATCACACAGCTCTGCTCAAGCAGAACAGTGACTTCAGTGGATTTCTGGGGTCGTGTGAAGGGAGGTACAGTCTGCACCAGTCATTGTGCGTGTAGCACAACGGGCTCACCTCTTAGCAAAATCTTTATCTCTTTTGAAAACCTTTAAACTTCAACTCTTTTTGTGCTCTCTTGGGTCCAATTCTTTGTTTTCTACTTTTGACTAAGAGTAACTTCATTCATATCAATAAAGGCCATAAGAACCTCTAAATCTCATTAAAACATGGCAATAATTCATGATTTAAGGCTCAATAAGTTGGTAGATTACCGACTTTTCAAGCGATTGGTGATATAACAGTGGTGACGAATTTTAGGTGAGAGGGGAGAAGATTTTGGGAAGAGTTAGGAGATTGGAAGAGTTTCGAGAGAGAGTTATGGAGGTTTTGTGTGAGTTATGGGAGAATAGAGGTGGAGGGTGATGGTTTATAGGAGAGAAAAGAAGAAAAAAAGTCGCGGGTTGGTTTTCAGGTTAAGTCGGTCAATGGGTAGGTGAACAAAAATATTTAAACTTACCTGAGTGCACCATGATGTGCATTTCATACATGCTATTGTGCGGCTCAGACATCAGTTGGCACATGCCATTTTTTGCTAAAATTTTACCCATCTTTCTTGTTCAACGTCTGATGAAGGTGTGATGCACAGAATGGGAGGTGCGACTCGCATCACCCATCGCATGTTGCCTCAAAATTTTATTTTTCTTTCTAGGCCACTGGTATGGGTGTGTGGTGCAATATGCGGTCACACAATGGGATGCATGAACTGCATGGCCCTTCGCATATGCTCTCCGGCCATTTTATTCCATTTAATTATTTTTCCATCTACTTGCATCCATAAAACAAACCAAAAACAACAAAAAGGGTAAAAGAAATTAAATAAGAACACTTGGGTTGCCTCCCAAAAAGTGAACAAAAATATTTAAACTTACCTGAGTGCACCGTGATGTGCATTTCATATATGCTATTGTGCGGCTCAGACATCAGTTGGCACATGCCATTTTTTGCTAAAATTTTACCCAGCTTTCTAGTTCAACGTGCGATGAAGGTGCGATGCACAGAATGGGAGGTGCGACTCGCATCACCCATCGCATGTTGCCTCAAAATTTTATTTTTCTTTCTAGGCCACTGGTATGGGTGTGTGGTGCAATATGCGGTCACACAATGGGATGCATGAACTGCATGGCCCTTCGCATATGCTCTCCGGCCATTTTATTCCACTTAATTATTTTTCCATCTACTTGCATCCATAAAACAAACCAAAAACAACAAAAAGGGTAAAAGAAATTAATTAAGAACACTTGGGTTACCTCCCAAAAAGTGCTTGATTTTATATCGCAGCTCGATAATAGTACCTCAACCTTCAATCATTTTTTGGAAGCATGTCAATCAGATTGGTGTGGCCCTATCCCAAGCACGAGAAGTGCTTCTTCAACGTCTTTATTGCATTACCTTGTTGCCAAGTTGGCAACACAATAGATTCGGGTACCTCCTTCATATAAAAGTCACCATGGGCTTTAACAAACTTTCCCTCGATATTGATCAAAGAAACAACTCTAAATTTGTCTGGTGGTTTGGTTGGCATATATTAATGTAACTTCCTCAATCACAACACGAAACTTGAGCTCTCTGAGCTCCACATCAACCAAAGCTCTCCTGGTTTCCAACAGTGGTCATCCCAAAATAATGGGTACCTACAAATCAATGTCACAATCCAAAACCACAAAGTCGGCCGATAAGATGAACTTGTCCACCTTGACTAACACATCAAACAATATCACTACCAGGCATTTAATTGAGCGATTGGCCAGTAAAAATCTCATTGGTGTAGGCCTAGGAGTACCTAAGCCTATCTTTTTGAAAATCACAAGGGGCATCAAGTTTATACTTACCCCGAGATAAAATAATGCCTTTTAAAACAAAAACACTCCTATAGTACACAAGATAGTGAAGGCTCCCAGATTTTCCCATTTGGAGGCAATGTTGCTTTTCATCACCGCACTAAAACTATGGGATACTTCCACCGTCCCCACTTCAACCACTTTTTTTTTCAACAACACTTTCATAAACTTTACATACCCTGACATTTGTGTAAGAGCATCAACCAAAGGAATATTAATGGCTAGCTTGCTGAACATATCGATAAACTTTATGAATTGAGCATCTTTGTTTTTCTTGGTTAATCTCTGAGTCTATGGAGGGGTCCCTTTAGCAATGTTTGTGGCACACTTGGATCATCCTTCTCAATATCAATTGCAATTTGAGAAGGAGACGCAGTCTCATTGTTCTCTTCACATGGGTCCTCATCATTTTCAATCACATTGGGTGCACTAGGCTTCACCCAATACTTTGATTCTGATCAACTTCATTCTCAACCACAACATTCTCTTATGTTTTGTCCTCATGCTCTCCAACAACCTCATTATTTGGGTTTATTACTCCACTAAGCACCCTTCAACTAGCAAAAACTCCACTAAGCACCCTTCCACTCAGAGTGACTATTGCCATCACATGGTTATCATTCTTTGGGTTCGCAAGTGTATCACTTGGAATGGTACTTTTCATATATGAGTTTATTTTTGAGGAGAGGTGGTTCATTTGGACTTTTAGGTGCTTGATATACTAAATGGTAACTCACCATTTGGTGAAGAGTGGACACCTCGCTTTTGAATTCTTTCACCCCACTATCAGTCGATTTAACTATTTTCAAGACTTGAGACAACATCTCCTCAATCATAAAAATTCCAGGGTTACTCACCATTGGTTGGTAAGGGGACACATCGGCCTTTGGTAGATGCACATATGGGTTGGTACTACAATGATTTTAATGACTACCATCTCTTTCATGATCATGCCGTGGACATTCATGGTCTCTAGCCGGATCTCTATCTCTCCACTAATTTATGTTGTCCCTGTTCCATACTTGGTGTTCGTCTCCCAGACACCAAGTACCTTGGTTGGTACCTCGGTATCCAGGTCAAGAACCCGTAATAAGATAATATGCCTCCTCATCCATAGGGGAATACATACCTTCCTCGTGAGCTCTAGGACCATAAGTCCCCATAACATTCACACTTTTATTTCCAACCCCAATACATGTTTACCTAATAGATTTATTTGAATCAACATCTTGGCCATTGTTTCATCTCTATCCTCTTCTTTTCTCCTTATTTAATTAATCATAATTGATGAAGTCACCCCCAAGGAAACATCAGCCTCTCTAGTATGCCATGAATGATTTGTATTTTCCATCCGCTCTAGAAGAGCTGAGGCAATACCATATTGTTAGTCCACAAATGTTGTGCCCGTGAGGTTATTCACTACAAATTTGTTCATCGAGTCCAAGGCTTGATAGAAGCTTTGAAGGAGTACATTATCAAGGAAGCCATGATTCAGACACAATAAGAGCTTCTTTTTTAACCTTAGCCATGCTTCATGCAATGGCTCATCCAGGAGTTGGTGGAAGTTTGTAATGTAATACGTCAATGGCATCATCCGCAAGAGAGGGTAGAATCGCATAAAAATGCCTCAACTAATCCATTCCATAAATTAATTAAGCCCTTTGGGAGATCTTCAAGCCAAGTCATCGCTTCCCCCATAAGGGAGAAGGGGAATAATAGGAGTCGGATGGACTCTTGCAAAATAGGGTTGATGTTGAAGAATTGACATATCTCTATGAAGTTTCGAATATGTCGGTTGGTGTCCTCATGTGCCAACCCTCTGAATAGACCTTTCATCTGAATCAAGTAGAGCATAGTGCTTGTAACATGAAATATGGCATTTCAAATAATAGGGGGTAGGCAGATTGAACCTATGCCACCATGGACCACATGATCATTATCCATGTCCATAAATCCATCTATGCTTTCTTGGTCACCCACTTTGCTCATGGGAAACTTGTCCAAACAATTACAAACAACAAGAAAGTAAAATGAAAAAATACTCAACAAAGTGAACTCAAACGACAATCAATTGGTGATTCAAAAACCACTCCCTGGCAACAACTCCATTTTTTATGACACTTAAAAGCACTCTCCTAAAGTAGGTGGTATCGATCGTCAAGAAAAATATAAGTAACCTAATGGATGGTTTGGGTCAAATCCACAGAGTGTGGAGTAATGATTCACTAAAAGATTGTCGAGAAATAATCACCAAGAGAGTAAATGCTCAAATAACTTAAAAGTAAAGATTGGGGGAATTGGGAAGGGAAAATTTATGTATCAACTTTGATTTCAACACAAACGCATAATTTAAACACGAGATTTGTAATCAATAAGAGGAAGACTAGGGGTATGCTTCCGATAGGATTCTACAAAGGGTGTGGGTACTTGATTAATTATGCAAATTCTCTATTAATGATATGGGTAGCATTGGCTTGAGTAATATTTGGTAATCTCTCAATCCTCCAAATATATATCTTATGATCTTTCCTCAAGCACAATAGTTTTAACATAAACCAACTAATTCAATTGCTTTGGGAAGTCATACTATTTCTAGCTTAGACACTTAGATGAAAGTTTCCATCGATTAAGCTATCTCTAGCCTTAATCTAAGGTGAAAATCTCAAATTCCCACTATTGAATTCCTATCCGAATTATGAATCCCTCTTTCAAGAAAGAAAATAATTAAAAAATCTAATTAATATTCGCAACCATCAATTTTAGGATTAAAACTTGAGGAATCTAATAGACTCATATAAATTCATCAATTATAAGTAAAATTAAACAAGACCCACACCCAAATTCAAATATCCATCATATACATACCCCTAGACAAGGAAATTAGCTGCTCATACTAAGGAAATAAGAAGATATACCAATTGGGTAACTCATACTTCCATTCATATTTAAGGCAAAATCCAAATCCAAGCTCAATTTAGTACAAAAATGGTGAATTCTAATTGTAGAAGATGAAGAGAGAAGATTACTCTCAATATCTTTGTAACACCCCGTACCTTTCAAAACTTATATGACTAAGTTAATATGGACGATGGTACTTGAGCTCGAGATTGTGAAGTGGTACTTTGGCCAGGAATTTGAAATGGCCAAATGTATATAAGTGTTAAGTTAAAGTATAAGGATGAGGGTTTTGAAAATGATATGAAATAAGTGAGGTTATTGCTCAACTTATCTAAGCACATAGGTGACAAGTAGGTGCATCACCTACCTACGCTAACGAACTAAGTTCCGAGGGCCGAATACGGGTAGCAATACCATGGATTATTAGACCTAATGGTAGCCCAAATGAAGCTTAAATTTGTCCCACCAAAGTTCAACCAAATCTCGCCCAAACAACTACAAAAGGTAGCCACCAATGTTGACCACATTTTTACCCAAGAGAAGCCCAAAATCAGCCACAAAACTTAACCTTTTTGGGGCCCAAGCAAAGGATAATTTTGGCCCAAGTTTTTTGACCCATTTTATCCCAAATATACTCAAAAAAATTTGGCAAAATAGGCCCCCTTATACTGACCTTTTGTTGATCAATATTGATCACAGAAAGCTGGAAAAGTTTAACTAAAACTCTCTCTTATCTTCTTTCCTCTTGGCAACCCCACTCTCCCTTTAGGGTTCTAAGAAGATCAAGATTCATTCAAGCATAATGTGAGTTAAACAACTTATTATCTTGGTACTAATCTACTATATATAGTTAGGATATCCTATGGTAAGAAATACATGAACTATGACAGCCCCTTCCTTAAGGTTGGACACTTATAAATTGTGTAACAATTAAGAGATTTCTTCTTCTCTTGTTGGTGTATGTGTAGGGGGTACTTAAGCTTTGTAAGGTATCATTAAAAATAGGATAAAAACACCCCTTCAAATGTAGTAAGTACTACTCCCATAATCATCTTTTTGGATTGAAGTTCGGATGGACAAATGTTGTTGAATTGTTGTTAAGGACTCACAGGACGGAGATCGGAAGCCGTGGGTTCAATGTCTTGCTATTGTATTTTGGTAGGGTCAATTGTGTATTGTATGTTTTATGTGTTTTGTATGGCTGGATTCAGTAGATTTGTGTGTGTCTGATGTGTATTGAAATGGGGGAGAAAGGTGTGATGATAAACCCTTTAATTATTGCCAATACGTAAATCTGCCCGGGAAATATTTAGTTGCTGTTTTGGTAAAAGTGCATCAGGTTTAAGATCTAATATTAGCTTCATTATACCATTCTGTTGTATATTAACTTAATAAAGGAAAGTCCAAGTTGTGGTAAGCGCAATCCTCTAAAGGAACAAGGTATGTTAAGGCTTCATTATTCCTTATCAGCATGAATCTAGAAATGGAACTCTAAATCTATGAAAGAGGGAATTTGCGTATTTTGTTGTAAGAGAGCTGATTTGGTAACTTAACAAGTCTTATGGAACTAAGTGATACATTATGGTGATTCAAGTCGCCTTCTTATAAGTATCTAATTCTTTTTGCACGAAACGTTAGTTATCTTTTTGTCAAGTTTCTTCTTTGTATTGTGATCCCTAATCAAGCTTTAGAAAGTATAAAAGGAAGGTTAGAAAGTAAAATACCCATTCATATGTGTTTTGTATGTTGAGTCCAACACCAATTAATTCAAGTATAAAGAAGTTATCTAAATGAACCTTCATAACTAACAAGAATAGCTTTGAAGGCCAACCTAGTAATACGCTTACTATGCGTGGGTTGCATGTTAATGTGCACCGAGGAGCTACTGCCATATTGAGGCTATTATATATGTAGTGTGCACTGGGTTTCTACTTCCATATTGATTCCATTATATACCTAGTGTGCACTGAGGTGCTACTACCATATTGAGGCCATTATATACATAGTGTGCGTCGAGGCGCTATTGCCATATTGAGGCTATTATATATAGGGTTCACCAAGGAACTATTGTGGTTCAGCGTGTCTTATAAAGAGTGAGTTAAGGCATGTGTTATGTTATTATAACAATAAAGGAGAAAAGAGTTTAACGAGTCTTACCGATTACAGTTTACAAGTTTCATATTATATCATGTTCAAATATACTGCTTGTAACTTACTATTATGTTTCTACCTTACATGCCAGTACATTATTTTTGTATTGACGTCCCCATTGCCTTGGGGAGCACCACATTTATGCCTGAAGGTCCAGATAGAAAACCCAAACAAACCTCGTCAGTAGGAGTTGCAGAGTTCAGCCAAATTGGTAAGCTCCATTCTTCCTGGAGTTGAGGAGCTAGATGTCTAACTTATATTTTGACAAGGTTATGTATATGAACAGCTTATGGGCAGTCTAGAGTTCTGTCCTAGATATGAGATATTTTACTTACTCATAGAGGCTTGTAGATATGTATATGTATATCAGTGTTGGGAATGGCCTTGTCGGCCTTGTTATTAGCTATCTACTATGATATCAGCCTTGTCGGCCTTGAGTTTTTTTACCTACTATTGAGCTATTAGTGTTTCTAATTTCTATACTTAGAGACCTTGTCAGTCTTAGACCCCAACAGGTTCAATAGAGATACACTCTATTTTGGCACCCTCGGCCTTTTGGGGCTCCGGGTGCTGGTCCCGCCTCCCCTAGTTTGGGGCGTGACAAACTTGGTATCAGAGCACATCGAATCCTAGGGAGTTTACAAGCCGTGTCTAGTAGAGTCTTGCTTATGGGTGTGATGTGCACCATACCTATAATCATGAGGCTATTGGGCATCTAAAAATTGTTACTCTTCTTTCATCTGCTAGATAGTGAAATAGAGTGTGGTAATAAGATACTTGAAGTTTTATTCCTTATTTACAGAAATGCATGTGACCAGACAAATGACTAGCCGACGAGTTGGCACAGATGCAGAGGAATGTACTAGTCATTCCCCACCCATCCAGATGGATAGATTGGAGGCTCAAAGTAAATCACTGACTCTATAGATCCCAATTCATTCGGTACCTGATGAGACTAGAGGGGATCCAACACCCCCGAACCCACCTACTCTAGTGGCACCTGAGATAGCTAGAGATGAACCAGCATCAGGAGATCCTCCACCTGAAGCAGAGGACCATGACATCAGGAGTGCAGTTTGATTATTGACCCATATGGTAGCCACACAACAAGCACAAATAGGGGCATTGACGAGTGCTAGGTCAGGTGGCTCAGAATACTCTAGGGCCCAAGAGTTTATCAGCTTAAGTCCTCCTATATTTACAGGCTCTGACCCACATGAGGATCCTTAGGATTTTATTGATTAGACTTATTGGGTACTTCGAGTCATGCATACAACATTGGTGGAGGCAGTGGAGTTTGAATGTTTTAGGTTACGAGATGTGGCAATTTTTTAGTTCGTGATTGGGATAAGTCTAGGGGATAAAATGCACCCCTAGCTGAATTGGAGGATTTTTCAAAGGCCTTACTAGTTCACTAACTTCCACAGGAGGTTCGAGAGGCCAGATTTAATCAGTTTCTAGCCCTTAGGTAGGGCAATATGAGTGTTCAAGAGTACAACCTCAGGTTTAATTCATTAGACAGGTAGCGCCCATGATATTGTGAGTACGATGTGAGTTAGAGTTCATCAATATGTCGGTGTCCTTAAGGATGAATTAGTTAGGGGATTAATAATAGCATCCACACAAGAGGATATGAATATTTCTAAGATACAGGTTATTGCTCAGACTGTAAAGGATCTTGAAGTACAAATTGGAGATAACTAAAGCCGAGAAAGGTATCAGTTTAAGAGGGCTAGATCTATTGGGTCCTATGGAGAGACATGACATGATATTAGGCCACATTTTAATAGGCGATCACCCCACCCCACCGGTGGTGGCCTACATGAGTTGCAGAGGCAGAGGTATGATCATTTTTCTTAGCCTGGACCAGCACACAATTCAGGTGCATCAAGTTCCCATCGCCAAGGCATTAAAGATAGATGAGGCCACCTTTTCCACCTTGTGTTAAGTGTGATAGGAAGAATCCTGGGATATGTCACCTAGGTTTAGATACTTGTTGTTCGTGTGGACATCCTAGTCACTTTATGCGACAGTGTACGAGTAGAGGTAAAGGTGAAATGTCCTAGCCTACAGGGTCAATGAAAGCTTCTTCATCTACTATTTATCCCCCTAGGACAGGACAACAGGCCACACCAGGTCATGGTAGAGGTAGAGGAAGAAGAGGAGCATCCAGTTCGAGCGGTGGTCAGAATCGCACTTATGCTCTAGACGGTTGGCAGGACTTGGAGTCGTCACCTGATGTTGTTACATGTACATTGACTATTTTTTCTTATGTTGTTTATGCACTTATATATCTTGGATCTACTCTTTGATATGTTACCCCACTCGTTACTTCATCCCCCTAGGACAGGACAACAGGCCACACCAGGTCATGGTAGAGGTAGAGGAAGAAGAGGAGCATCCAGTTCGGGCGGTGGTCAGAATTGCACTTATGCTCTAGACGGTTGGCAGGACTTGGAGTCGTCACCTGATGTTGTTACATGTACATTGACTATTTTTTCTTATGTTGTTTATGCACTTATATATCTTGGATCTACTCTTTGATATGTTACCCCACTCGTTACTGGTAAGTTTGGGGCAGACCCTGAGTTGTTGCCTAGACCCTTTGTTGTATCTACGTCGGTTAGTGAATCTATTATAGCTAGATGAGTTTATCGAGATTGTATAGTGTGGATTTATGACCATCTTACTTCAGCTGATAGATATAATTAAATTTGATGTCATTATGGGTATGGACTGGTTAGCTGCGTGTTATGATAATATCGATTATAGAACTAAGGTTTTCAAATTCCATTTTCTTTAAGAGACAATGTTGGAGTGGACAAGTAATGCTGCCACGCCAAGGGGTCGGTTTATTTCCTACCTTAAGGTTCAGAAAATGATTTCTAAAGGCTATATCTATCATCTAGTTCGAGTAAGAAGCACAAAGGATGAGCCAAAGACTCTTTAATCGGTTCTCGTGGTGAGTCAGTTTCCAGATGTATTCTCGGATGAGCTTCCAAGAATCCCTCCAGAAAGGGAAATTGAGTTTTCCATTGATCTACTCCCAGATACTCAACCAATTTAAATTTCCCCTCACAGGATGGCTCCTGCTGAGCTAAGAGACTTAAAGGAACAATTGAAGGAACTACTCGAAAAAGGTTTCATTAGGCCTAGTAAATTTTCATGGGGCAAACCAGTTTTGTTTGTTCATAAAAAGGATGAGTCCTTGAGAATTTGTATCAATTACCAACAGCTGAACAAAGTTATAATCAAGAATAATTATCTTCTTCCAAGGATTGATGACCTTTTTGATCAGTTGCAAGGAGCCAAATGTTATTCAAAGATTGACTTGCGGTCGGGGTATCACCAGCTGTGAGTTAAAGGAGTAGATCTTCCAAAGACAGCCTTTAAGACAATGTATAGCTACTTCGAGTTTCTAGTAATGTCTTTTGGGCTTACTAATGCCCCAACAGCTTTCATGGACCTAATGAATCGTGTCTTTAAGCCTTTCCTAGATGTATTCGTGATCTTATTTATTGATGATATCTTGATTTACTCGCGGTGTGAAGCCTAACATTCAGATCATCCGCGTGAGGTATTGGAAACACTTCAGAATCATAAATTATATGCAAAGTTTTCCAAGTTTATGTTTTGGTTGACATCAGTGGCTTTTATTGGCCATGTAATTATAGATGAAGGTATTAGAGTTGACGTCTAAAAGATTCAAGTTGTAAAGAATTGGCTGAGGCCTTTCAACGTTACAGAAATCCATAGTTTGTTGGGCTTAGCAGGTTAATATCGGAGGTTTAAGGAAGGATTTTCTTCTATCTCTGCACCATTGACAAAGTTGACTAATAAAGCAGCCAAGTTCCAGTGGTCTGATGTATGTGAGCATAGTTTTCAAGAGTTGAAGGATAGGCTTACTTCAGCGCCTGTCTTAACTCTGCCAGAGGGAACAAAAGGTTATGTTGTTTATTGTAATGGTTCAAGGATTGGGTTGGGCTGCATTCTAATGTAGCATGGTAAATTTATTGCCTATTCCCCAAGATAGATAAGAAAGCACGAGCAAAATTACCCTACTTATGATCTTAAATTAGCAGCAGTTATATTTGCCCTGAAAAATTGGCGCCATTACTTCTTTGGAGTCCATGTAGATGTGATTATAGATCACAAAAGTCTACAGTATTTATTCAAACAGAGGGAATTAAACCTATGCCAAAGAAGGTGGCTAGAGCTACTAAAGGATTATGATGTAGATATTTTGTACCATCCAGGTAAGAAAAATGGCATGGCTGATGCACTTAGCCACAAATCCATAGGAAGCATGATCCACGTGGAAAATAGAAAGATTGAGATGACAAGATAACTACATCATTTATCTAATTTGCCGGTTCAACTACTAGACCTAGGTAATGGGGGAGTTGTTATTAAAAGTGCAGTGGAATCCTCACTTATAACAGAGGTAAAGGAATGACAATATGATGATCCAGAGTTAGTAAGATTGAGGGAAGAAATTCCGCAGCAGAAGCAACCATTAATAGAGCTTAAGGAAGATGGGGTTCTGAGATATCAAGGTCGTCTATGTGTACCTAATTCGGGCAGCATCGGGAGAAAATTTTGGCAGAAGTCCACTATTCCTGCTATTCAATCCATCCAGGAGTGATGAAGATGTATCATGATCTTCGACAAATTTATTGGTGGAATAATATGAAGAAAGATATTGCAAAGTTTGTAGCCCAATGCCCGAATTGTCAATAGGTAAAAATTGAGTACCAGAGACCTGGAGGGCTAACTTAAAGTATAGTGATACCTACCTGGAAATGGGAGGTGATCAAGATGGATTTTATTACAGGCTTACCCCGTACTTATTGGAAGTATGATTCCATATGGGTGATTATAGATTGACTTACAAAATCAGCTCACTTTTTACCAGTCAGGACAACTTGTACGACTGAAGATTATGCCAAGTTGTATATTAGTGAAATAGTTCGACTTCATGGTGACCTAATTTCCATCATTTCACATAGGGTGCTCAGTTTACAACAAATTTTTGGAGGTCTTTCAAGATATACTTCGGTACTCAAGTAAGTCTAAGTATATCTTTTCATCCATGGATAGATAGACAAGCTGAACGCACTATTTAGACACTCGAAGATATGCTACGAGCTTGTGTACTAGATTTTAAGGGGGTTGGGATGACCATTTCCCACTAATTGAGTTTGCTTATAATAATAGCTTTCGTGCAAGCATTCAGATAGCTCCTTATAAAGATTTATATCGGCAAAAGTGTAGATAGTAGAATTATTAGGGCCCGATCTAGTTCATCAGGCAATGGAGAAGGTGAATCTAATCCGAGAAATATTACTAACATCACAGAGAAGGCAAAAATCATATGCAGGTGTGCGACGTTGAGATTTGGAATTTAATGTTAGTGATTGGGTTTTCCTAAAGGTTTAGCCCATGAAAGGCGTTATGCAATTTGGTAAAAAGGGAAAGCTTAGTCTAAGATATATTGGACCATACAAGATCATTCGGAGGGTAGGAAATGTGGCATATGAGCTAGAGATACCCACATAATTAGAGGCAGTCCATCCTATATTTTATGTATCAAGGCTACGAAGGTGCATAGGAGATCCTTCACGTATTATGCCTATAAAAAATGTTCAAATTTATGAAGACTTATCCTCTGAGAAAGTACCAATTTCTATCCTAGATCGTCAAGTTAGGAAGCTCAGAACCAAAGAAGTAGCCTTAGTAAGGTGTTGTGGAGAAATAATAATGTCGAGGAAATGACGTGGGAAGCCGAGGAAGAAATGAGGAAAAAGTATCCCCAGTTATTTATTACCTGAAGATAGTATAGAGGTAAGTCATATCCTTATGTTCTTGATATTTTTCCTACTGTGCAAATATGATCAGGTTTGAACATGTGCAAATGATTGCATTTAATTGTATATTGTTGTATCGCCCTGTGAGGCATTGTGCTGGACTTTTGCTGAGTTTCAATTTTTTGGATAGTCCTAATAGTAAAGAAAACTCTACAAAAATTTCTAAAAATCCTAAAAGACTAGAGCTATATACGTATTACCCTCATTCGAGGATGAATGATTCTAAAGGGGTAAGGATGTAACACCACGTACCTTTCAAAACCTATATGACTAAGTTAATATCAACGAAGGTACTTTAGCTCGAGATTGTGAAGTGGTACTTTGACCTAGAATTTGAAATATACAAATGTATATAAGTGTTAAGTTAAAGTATAAGGATGAGGGTTTTGAAAATGATATAAAACAAGTGAGGTGCTTGCTCGACTTATCTAAGCTCATAGGTGACAAATACGTGCATAACCTGCCTACGCTAACGAACTAAGTTCCGAGGGCCGATTACGAGCAACAAAACCATGGATTATTAGACGTAATGGTAGACCAAATGAATTTTAAAGTTGGCCCATCAAAGTTCAACCAAATATGGCCCAAACAACTACAAAAGGGACCCACAAATGTTGACCACATTTTGACCCAAGAGAAGCCCAAAATCAGCCACAAAGCTTAACCCTTTTGGGGCCCAACCAAAGGATAATTTTGGCCCACGTTTCTTGACATATTTTTGCCCAAATCTAATAACAAAAAGTCGGCCAAAGAGTCCCCCTTATACAGACCTTTTGTTGATCAATATTGATCAGAAAAAGCTGGAAAAGTTTTACTAAAACTCTCTCTTATCTTCTTTCCTCTTGGTAGCTTCTCTCTCCCTTTAGGGTTCTAAGAAGATCAAGATTAATTCAAGATTAAGGTGAGTTAAACAAATTATTATCTTGGTACTAATATACTACATATATCAAGGATATCCTATGGTAAAAAATACATGAACTATGGCATCCCCTTCCTTAATGCTGGACACTTATAAATTGTTTAACAATTAAGAGATTTCTTCTTCTCTTGTTGGTGTATGTGTAGGGAGTACTTAAGCTTTGAAAGGAATCATTAAAAAGAGGATAAAAACACCCCTTCAACTGTGGTAAGTGCTCTGCCCATAATCATCTTTTTTGATGGAAGTTTGGATGGACAAATGTTGTTGAATTATTGTTAAGGACTCACGGGACGGTGATCGGAAGCCGTGGGTTTAATGTGTTGCTATTGTATTTAGGTATGGTGAGTTGAGCAGGGGCTCTTTGATTTGTTTTGTATGGCTGGAGGCAGTATATTGGTGTGTGTGTGATGTGTATTGAAATGGGGGAGAAAGGTCTGACGATACACCCTTTAATTAATGCCAATACGTAAATCTGCCCGGGAAATATTTAGCTACTATTTTGGCAAAGTTGCATCAGGTTTAAGAGCTAATATTAGCTTCATTATACCCTTGTGTTTTAGATTAACTTAATAAAGGAAAGGCCAAGTTGTGGTAAGCGCATTCTTCAGAAAGAACGAGGTATGTTAAGTCTTTTTTATTCCTTATCGGCATGAATCTAGAAATGAAACTCTAAATCTCCGAAAGAGGGAATTTGAGAATTTTGTTGTAAGAGTGATTATTTGGTAACTTAAAAAGTATTAAGGAACTATGTGATACATTATGGTGATTCAACTCGCCGTTTTATAAGAATCTGATTCTATTTGCACAAAACATTAGTTATCCTTTTGTCGAGTTTCTTTTTTGTATTGTGATCCATAATAGAGCTTTAGAAAGTATAAAAGTAAGGTTAGCAAGTCAAATACCCATTCATATGAGTTTGTTATGTTGATTCTAACATCTAGTAAGTCATGTCTAAAGAATTTTTCTAAATGAACCTTCATAACTAACAAGAATAGGTTTGAAGGTCAACCTAGTAATACGCTTACTACGCGTGGGTTGCGTTTTAGTGTGCGCCGAGGTGCTACTTCCATATTGAGGGTATTATATACATAGTGTGCACCGAGGTTCTACTTCAATATTGATGCCCTTATATACATAGTGTGCACCGAGGTTCTACTACCTTATTGGAGCTATTATATACATAGTGTGCACTGAGGTGCTACTTCCATATTAAGGCTATTATATATAGGGTGCACCGAAGTGCTATTGTGGTTCAGCGTGTGTTATAAAGAGTGAGTTAAGGCATGTGTTATATTATCAAAACAATAAAGTAGAAAAAAGCTTAACGAGTCTTACTGATTACAGTTTACAAGTTTCATATTATATCATGTTCAGATTTTCTGCTTGCAACTTACTATTATGTTTATAGCTTATATGCTAATACATTATTTTCGTACTGACGTACCCATTGACTGGGGGGGCACTGTATTCATGCCTGCAGGTCCAGACAGAAAACCCAAATAAACCTCTTCAGTAGGAGTTGCAGAGTTCAGCCATTTTGGTATGTTCCATTCTTCCTGGTGCTGACGAGCAAGAGGTCTAGCTTACATTTTGACCAGGTTATGTATATGTACAGTTTATGGGTAGTCCAGGGCCCTGTCCTAGATATGAGATATTTTACTTACTCGTAGAGGCTTATAGACGTGTATATGTATATCAGTGTTGGGTATGGCTTGGTCAGACTTGTTATTAGCTATCTACTATGATATTAGCCTTGTCGGCCTTGAGTTTTTTTTACCTACTGTTGAGCGATCAGTGTTTCTAATTGCTATACTTAGAGACCTTGTCGGTCTTAGACCCCCAACAGGTTCAATATAGATACACTCAATTTTTACACCCTCGGCCTTTAGGGGCTTAGGGTGCTGGTCCCGCCTCCCCTGGTTTGGGGTGTGACAATCTTCTTTGGGAAAACACAATACTAAAAACTATATTTTGTACACAACTAAAAAAGTGTTTTAGAAGCTTCCCAAAATGTTAGTTGGCATTGGAAAAATTTCCCTTTGGCAGTGGTGCGATGTGATGTGTGACACAACGTGCGGTCGCACCACATGTTTTGTGAATCGCGTATCTCTTTTGCCTCAGACCAGTGATGTCAGTTGCTTTGGTGGCGATATACAAAGGGAGGTGCGAACCGCATACCGCATTGTGCGGCTGGTATCCATCGCACCTCTCATATGATTCTTGCTCGATTTCGATCACCTTCACACTTCAACTCTTTTTGAGATCTTTGGGTTCAATGCCTTTGTTTTCTTCTATTGATCAAGAGTACCTGCATTTTCATCAATAAAGGCAATAAGTACCTCTAATTCTCATCAAAACATGGCAATAATTCATGAATAAAGGATCAATAAGTTGGTAGATTATCAACTTATCAACATGCAGATATCAACTAAATTGAGTCTCAACTACAATTTAACAATCACCTACATAAATCAAAGCCTTGCACTGCTCTAACGAACTTAAGCCTTGCCCTTTCTTGCAATTTCAGCTTGATTATGGTCTAAAAACAATAATGTAATCACCATTCAAAAAATAACCTAACAAATACAAGAATTATAACCTAATTCCATATCCCCTAGGCCAAAAATTATGATCATTATTTTATTCTAGGGTTTCTCTACATTCATTCCACCTTAAGTCTACCAAATTCAACTTTATTAGAAAGATTTCTAAGTATGCAACTATAATTTATCCACCCTTGACCAAAACACAAGGATTACACCTTGTTTTCACCAAGTTACACTAGAAAATCAACCTAGGTCAAGTCTAATCCTCCCTCACAATCAAAACCTAGTGATTCGAAGGATTAATCATAAAAAAACTAGATAAACAGGTGGATTGACTTACCTCAATGAAGGATTTTGGGTGAAAACTGATGAATTTCACTCTAAATAGCCTTACCCATTTTTGGAATGGAGGTGGAATGAAAATAATATTTTAAAGTCTAAAACTGCATTTAACAGCACATAGCCCGCTATAGCAGCCTGATTCTCGCTATAGCGGCCTTACTATAGTGGGATCTACACTTTATGGTGGGGTTGACCAAGGCTGACCATTGCTATAACGAAAATATTCTTACTATATCGGGACTGTTGTGGTGTCATGTCTCCCTCTATAGCGGCCTAGGTGATACAGAAAGCCTAATGATCCTAGATTTTTGCTAGTTTTGCAACATACTTCCAGATATTGACATCCCAAACTAACCCATTTGCATCTAATGCAATATCCAAAGTACTCCTAACCTGAATTCACTTTCAAAAGTTTCTATGAACTTCTTAATCTCCTAGCTATCATAATATGGTCTCAAATCATATATCCACTATCCTATATATAATCGGATTTGTTTAGATCATATCGCACATGGAATTTATCCAAGATTAGCCTAGCCTAAAATTTCTAACAATTTATATATACAGAGAATCTTAACCCAAATTTGGGCACGCTAGACTGTACCATAATAATGAAAAGGGTCGATAAAAATACTACAAACTTTTATGGTCTGTAAACACATCAATATGAACTCCATATAAGTAATGACACCAGATTTTTAAGGAAAATATAAATGTTGCCAACTCCAGATCATAAGTAGGGTAATTCTACTCATGCTTCCTCATCTATCTCAAGGCATAGACGTAACCCTATCCTCAAAGCATCAAAAAAATAATGTAACCCTTTGTGCCCTCTAATAGAGATAAGATAGGCATTAATGTAAGCCTATCCTTCAACTCCTGAAACCTCTAGCTTACATGTATCATCTGACCGCTTGAACTTGATTGCTTTATGATTCAACTTCATCAAAAGTGTGGGGATAAAAGAGAATCATTCGACGAATCTCTGATAAAAACATGTTATGCCCAAAAAGCTACAAACTATTGTAGTATTTGCATACAATCTATGATCTTGAAGAGTGTACAACACCGCATGTAAATTCACATGCTCTGCCTTGGACCATGAGTATATAGCAATATCATAAATAAATATAATCATGAATACACCAAAGAATGGCTTGAAGAACCAATTCATTAAGTTCATGATGGTTGTTTGGGCTTTAGTAAGCCCGAATGACATAAATAAAAACTCAAAGTAGCCATACCTTGTTCTATTTTCTTTGGTACATTGGTCCCCTTAACTCACATGTAGTGATACCCCGATCTCAACTCAATCTTGGAAAAACATCTAGCTCCCTACAACTGATCAAATAGGTCATTAATCCTCGAACGTGGATATTTATTCTTGATCATGGCTTTATTTATTTTAATTAATGCACATCTTCAAGGATCCACCCTTATATGAACAAACAACATTGGTGCACCCCACAGTGATGTACTAGGCCTGATGAAGCCTTCCTCGATCAGATCCTTTTGATGTTCCTTTAACTCTATCAGCTTCAAAGGAGTGATCTAATAAAGAGGGATGGATATTGACTGAGCATCTGTATATATATCAATAGCAAAGTCAATATCATTTTCTAGATGGATTCTTAGAAGCTCATCTAGGAATATAGTTGGAAACTCATTAACCATAAGAACTAATTGAAAAGTCGTTGGATTATCTTCTATATTTATAATTCAAACTAGATGATAGATATAACCTTTATAAATCATCTTATAGGCCTTAAGGTATGAAATAAACCTACTCTTGGTTTGGCTGAATTACCTTTCCATTCCGTACTAGCTCAGCTGAAAAATGGATTCTGACAACTTTAGTTCTGCAATTAACATTAGCATAAGAGCAGCCAACCAATCCATGCCTATAATGACATCAAAATCAAACATATCTAACTCAATATGAATATCAAAAGTAAGATGACCACAAATCAATACAGCAGAATCTCGATAAACCCATCTAGCTACAATGGATTTGCCAACCAACATAGATACAAGAAATGATCTGAGCAACAACTCTAGGTCTATCCGAAACTTACTAGCTACAAATGGGGTAATATATGAAAGAGTAGAGCCATGATCTATCACTGCATAAATAGCATGAGTAAAAATAGTCAATCCACATGTGACAATGTTCAGCAATGACTCCAAGTCCCGGCAAGCAACTAGGGCATAAATGTGATTCTGACCACTGCTTGAACTGGATGCTCCTCCTCCTCCTTTTGCTCCACCATTTTCTGGTGTGGCCTGTGTGCCAGTACTAGGAAGACAAATAGTAGATGAAGAAGATTTCATTCACCCTATTGGTGGGGCTATCTCACCTTAGCTCTCCTCAAACACTGCCACATAAAAAATGACCAAGATGCCTAAACAAATAATAAGGATCTGAACCCTGACGACATTGCACAAGATACATCTTATCGCACAGAACACAAGGTGGCAATGGTGGTCTCATCTAACTTGAATGCTTCTGGTGGTGGGAACCTGACATGCTTAAAGTATGGCCTTTTCAAAAGGGAATAAAATGATCATACATCTACCCCTAAAACTCTGGTGGGGCACTACTAGCGGGATAGGCTGGTCTTTTGTGAAATTTTAGCCTAACATTGCCTTGTGTCTCTCCATTAAACCTAGAAGATCTAGCCCTCTTATTCTAGTCCCTCTATCAGTTTTGTTTATCCTAAATTTGGCGTGCAATATCCTTTGTTGTTTGAAAAAATATCTTGTATCTAGGAAATGTCTTGTCATGACCTGATTTCTCAGATCATGATGGAACCTACAACTCCCCTGTTGGCGTAGCACTCCGCGTAGCTGAAAATGGTTAGTAATGGGCTACTAACTTACTAAGCATGCAGAAGAACAATAAATAAGCAGAAGCAAGAGATAAAAGTAAAGAAATAGCAACTGAAATATATATATATATATATATATATATATAGGAAAACCAAACCACCCCACGACTTGGTATCACACTATAGGAGCCACTACAAAATACAGAGTACAAAAGGGTACAAAAGTATATATACATCTGTCTCTGAACAACAAAAGAGTACATGATACAAAAGAGGAGAGAAATACTAAGCCCCGGTCGCTAGGAGCTCACCCTAAGTCTTGGATGCCTTGAAAGTTGCACGAGTCGCCATGCTCTATGAATAATGAGAGCTCACAGAAGGATCTGCACCAGGAAGATGCATAAGTGTAGTATAAGCACCAATTGCAAAGCAACGGGCACCCAAAAGGCATCATAGGCTGACTGAGCACACAAAACATATAAAAGCAATAAATAGCAGGAAGCAAAAAAGGTAGTCACAGAAGCAAATGGATAGGTACACAAAAGCTAGCACATATAGAACATAAGGAGAAAACAATCATACTCGGCTAGCTACTAGAAATACATATCACAGAACACCGGTGAAGGAAAGAAGAACACACTTGGGAACCTTGCAACAACAATATATATAATGAGAGTTTGGGAAGAAAGGCGGTATACCGGTAACCTCAAGTAAAAAGGGAAGGAAGAAGAAGCAAGTAAACCTGCTCATTCTTGAAATACAATATTACCAATGGAATCATGCTAGTAAAACAACTCTCAGGATATGAATAATGAGGAAGACAACCTCATAGAATAAGGATAGCTGAACAATACTCCTCATGTACAATATTATCAAAGACTACTACAATAGGATCGAATAAAGAGTCTACTTACAGTCCAAATGGGCGCCCATAAACCCGAGGAACACATACAAGTGAAACACACCCTCCAGCATCCCATACTACCTGAGTGTACACTAAGGAAATAGCAAACTAGGGTGGGACCAACCACAATTGAGTGATATGAAAATGTAGGTAAAACCAGGTGTGATAGTAGTATTATATGTACCTACTCTGGCACTGATAGGCCCAATACGTAGGATCCATGGAAGGCTTCACCCATATACCTTCACCCATATACCTCAACTCCAGCATATACCTCTCATCCAGCACTCGCAGCACGTAGCCCCTGGTCTGAATCGCCAAGGTCCATGGAGGTCCTCGACCACATACTCAATCTCACTATCTCAAATATAACTTTTTTGCAGTGTATTCGGATCAAAACCAGTGATCGAAATCTCAAAATGATTGCCCAGAGTTTGTCTGGGTCTAAATTAGTAAATCAAGTTTCAAAACCCCAATGAGGGTGCTCGAGACATAACCTGGTCTAAATCCATAGTAAAACAAGTCTAGCGCTCGGCTCGACCCAATCCAGTATAAGTGTGAAAACTGGTGATAAAACCATAATTCTAACTCTTTATCTCCAAGAAGATTGATAAAGTCAGTTTTAAACCCTTTTATAATCATTTTCAATGAAAATGGGCCCTTGGGGCCATGCAAGGTTTAGAAAACCATTTATAGTTAGCTCAAAGGTAAAGTAGTAGTACATAATGCATAAAATCTCTTTATATGGATAATAATGGTATGCCAAATGCAAACAACAGCCCAATGACTCACAATCAACCTATCGGCCCTGCACAAGCTGCAATCGCTCTACAACATAGATAAACAACTCTACAATCATAATACCAATGTTCGGTACATCACGGACATTCCCAAATAATCCACCATCTATGGTACAAAGGCACAAACAAGGCCACACAGAGCTACAAGGGTAATACTACCAACTAAAATAGATACTACAATAATATGAGTGAAATAAGACGGACAGAAATGAAATAGATATGGTTTAGGGTGCCAAGATAATAAAACCAAATCCAAGGATTCTAATTAGTACAATTATAGCCTATATACGCAGAGTCAAATATAGAGAAGACCGTAACCTACCTATTTTCTGATGACAAGCTGCTGGAACGATGTTGTCCATGTTCAAATTGGTCCGAGAAGCTCTGAACAGCTAATACACTATCAAGAACATAATCTATGAGTTAAAACAAGCCTAACGGTATCTATATTGCTAAAAGTATAGCCAGGTCAAAATTCAGGCCACAAGCTGGACCATGGGCCCTGCAACCCAAAGCCGGAAATGAAAAACACCATAATATTTCCAATATTCCTGGGAGCGCATGCCCAAAATTTTGAGCAAAATTGGAACATCGGAAGGGCCCCAAAACATCCCATAAAACTCAAGAATCAAGAGGGAATTGAAAAGAGAATTAACGGAATTAAACAAGGACATTTACCGAATTGGAGTCGGGAAATGATCACGAACCGAGGATATATTCACCTCCAATCTTTTGGATTGGCAGAAGTGAAGAAATGGAGCTTGTCATCAATTTCAATGGGGAAATGAGCTTGGGAGTTTGAACAAATGAAGAAGAAGCTTAGAATATAAACGGCCAGTGATTTCAGCAAAAGCGGGACTTTTTATCGCAAATGTGGAGGCATGGATGAATAGTGACCTACGCAAATGCGGACAAATCACTGTAAATATGGACATCACAAATGCGATGGATCTCCGCACTTCACCAAAAAGACCTCTACAAATGCGGAGGAATGTCCGCGAATGTGGAGTCCACAAATGCAGTGGCTGCAAATGCGGACACTCCAAAACCGGCAAAACTCAGCCAAAACTTAGCGAAGTTTAAATGCTCGGATTGACCCTCGGGATTTATCTGAGGTCCCATGAACACAAATGAACTATGCTACTCAACTAAAAATAGCATTCTGGACTCAATGGAAAAAATGAAAATCCCAATGGAGGTCGATTTAATGAAAAGATGGGCCCGACGCCCAAAACTAACCTTTAGGCTAATTATTCCAAAATGGAACCCAATGGCCCAAAATGGGTCCGGATGTCTCGGGACCCAAACCAAAGCTCCCTCTAGCCCAAACTAGACATTATGGAGCTAACAGCGCTGTCAAAATTCCCATCCGAGGACTTCTTCTCTTAATGTTGACCTAAGTAAAACTTACAAGTTCAATTGACCA
The DNA here is from genome assembly GCA_003996215.1 of Jaltomata sinuosa. Lineage (NCBI taxonomy): Eukaryota > Viridiplantae > Streptophyta > Magnoliopsida > Solanales > Solanaceae > Jaltomata > Jaltomata sinuosa. Next base: position 72,976 of record QJPP01002767.1, on the reverse strand, counting down.
AAAAACACAAAAAGCAATACAAAACCAAACCAAAAGCTCCCAGAACCCGGCCAAGGGTCCTAATAGACCAAAGTCTATGCTCCGGTGCTGACGAAACTGTCACAATTTGATTCTTAGCTTGTTTACCAAGAATGTTGACCGAAGTCAACAATTTCTTAGTTTAAGCTCTAAAACAGGGGAACAACCATAAAGACCAAATGAACGGCCAAGGCATTGAACAACAGGTCCCAGCAAACCATAAATGACTTGGGGCCATGCAGGCAAGCTCTAACAGCACAAGAAAAGCATAAATGCGGGAATAACTGAAAGGGTCATTACATCATCCACTACTAAAAAGGACTTTCGTCCTCAAAAGTCAAGAACAAGGGAGTACCTCAAGGCTTAAACAATTGCAGATACTGAGCCTGCATCTCTCTCTATGTCTCCCAGGTAGCCTTCTCAACTGGATGGTGCCTCGACTGAACCTTAACTATCGAAATCTCACTAGACCTCAACCTCATGATATCTCTAGCCAAAATAGCTATCGACTCCTCAACAAAGGTGAAACTCTGATCCAACTTAATTTTATCCCACTGCAACACATGCGACTCATCCAGAACATACCGCCACATCATCAATACATGGAAAACGAGGTGTATTATTGAAAATATCGGAGGCAAGGCTAACTAATTAGCAACACTACCAACTTTCTGAATGATATGAAATGACCCAATTTACCTGGGGCTAAGCTTGCCTCATTTACAAAATCTCATCACACCCTTCACGGGAGATGCACAGAGAAACACCAACTGGATGGTGCCTCCATTAAACCTTAACTATCGAAATCTCTCTACACCTAAGCCTCATGATATCTCTGGCTAAAATAGCTATCGACTCCTCAACAAAGGTGAAACTCTGATCCAACTTAATTGTATCCCACTGCAACACATGCGACTCATCCAGAACATACCGCCTCATCATCAATACATGGAAAACTAGGTGTATTATTGAAAATATCGGAGGCAAGGCTAACTAATTAGCAACACTACCAACTCTCTGAATGATATCAAATGGCCCAATTTACCTAGGGCTAAGCTTGCCTCATCTACCAAATCTCATCACACCCTTCACGGGAGATGCACAGAGAAACACCAAGTCACCAACATTTATCTCTAAGGTACAAAGTCTACTATCTATGTAGCTCTTCTACCTACTCTGGGCTGCCTAAAGTCTGTCCTAAATCACCTGAACTCGATCTAAGGAATCACGAAGCAAGTCTGTACTCTGCGGCCTAGACTTCAACCCATCGAACCAACCAACTGGATATCTGCAACGCCTACCATACAATGCCTCAAAAGCTGCCATATCGATATTTGAATGATAACTATTATTATACGCAAACTCCACCAAAGGCACATACTGATCCCATGAACCTCCAAAGTCAAAAATACAAGACCACAATATGTCTTCCAGGACCTGGATAGTCCTCTCAAACTGGACATCTGTCTGAGGGTGGAATATGGTACTAAGTTAAAACTTGCACCCAACTCTCGCTGAATGGTCCTCAAAAACTGAGATGTGAACTGAGTGTCGTGGTCTGAAATGATAGAAGATGGAACCCCATGCAAATGAATATTCTCACTAATATCTGCAACAAAGAGTGCAAAAGTATAGTATGAGCACCAATTGCTAAGCAATGGGTATCTTGTAGGCATCATCGGATGACTGAGCGCATATAAAATATAAAAGCAATAATAAGGAGATAATAAGGAGATAATAAGGAAACAGTCACAGAAAACAAGGAGGAAGCATAAGGAAACAAGCAAAAAGAGTAAGCAACCGAGAGTCACAAGTATAACATGACAGCACAGAAGATGTACATACACATAAATACAGGTGAAAGAAGGAAGGAGGACACACCTGGTATCCTTGCAACAACAGTACATATAAAAGAGAGTTCAAAGGGATGGGCGGTATACCAGTAACCTCAAAATTAAAAGAAAGGAAGGAAAACAAGCCAACAGTCGAACTAGAAATCACATACTAACAAAAACATGCTTAAGACATCAAATTCGAGATTATAATAGACGTAATCAACTCACAGGTATAAGCCTAGGATGGAATAACTAAACCACAAGTACCTAATCCGTTAATCAAACCACGACAAGGAATAGAATTCAATACCCCATAACCGCTTAGGACACTACATAATCTGTATCTAAACAATGCAAGCCCCACTAGCCTCTCAATAGTCATAGTCCCAAGCTGGTGCCTCAACAGGCTAAAACAACTCATCCAATTGGTACCAAAGGTAAAGCTAGCTCTATGAAATGAAAGATGTAATATAATCTACCTATAGCCCCAATGGCCGTCAATACAACCGAGGAACACAATCAAGTGAAAAAAAACCCTATGTCCGTCCATACAACTGCAGTGTGCACTGAACACACAACAAACAAGGGTGGAATCAGAATAACAAATGCATGATGATGATATGCTGAATCTGATGTGAAACTAACCCGTAGGTTTCCCCTCTGGTACCCCAAAGGCCCAATAGAGGCAGGACCCATTGAAGGACTCTACCCATGTACCTCTACTCCACTGTACACCAGTCATCCGGCACACGTAGCCCAAATCCTCTGGTCTTTGAACAACAGGGTCCATGGAGGTCTACTCGTAGACCACATAAGAAATTATGCAATCTCAAATAGTAGCTCAATACTCGGAACTTCGTAGTACATGTATGGAATCAAACCGGGTCTAAAACAGTAGAAGTAATCTCAAAAGACCCTCTCAGGGGTGCCCGATGTATATTCGGGTCTAAATCAGTGATAAATGTCTCAATAACCCTCTCAAAAGGTGCCTGGAGCGTATCCGGGTCGAAATCAAGAATCAAGTCTCTAATCCCTAAATAGGGTGCTCGACATGTGTCCGGGTCTAAATTCGTAGAAATTCATGTCCAGTGCTATGGCCTTGCCGAGCCTAGTATCAGTAGGAAAAACTAGTGTGAAATCATCCAAAACTCATTTTATCATAATTTATACCAAATATGGCCCCCTGAGGACATGCAAGTTTTTAGAAAATCGCCTATAGTAGGCCCAAAGCCAAAACAGTAGTAAAACATGCAGGGAAAAACCTTTTTCATGAATGACATTCTCGCAACAATAAATTTAGCCCAAAGTGGTTCACAAACATTTCTATTGGCCCTGTACAGGAACAATCGATTCTATACCACAGATAGCCAGCTTAAATTAAGGTCACGATGCTCGGGACTCACGAACATTTCCATGGTCCAAAGTCATAAACAAGGACACACGAGGCCACAAGAGGGAAATAGCAATACGACATGAATACCACAATCAACGTATGAAATAAATGGACAGAAAAGGGGAACAAAGTCTGAAGATACCAACCTATAACAACCCACCTAAAGACACTAACGTGCAGTTATAGTCTATATACGCAGAGTCTAGATAGGGGAAAGCCATAACCTACCTGTCATCCGACTACGAGCTGCGGGGATGGTGTCATCCAATCTCAAACTACTCCAGAAAGCTCCAAATCGTGAAAATACTATCAACACAATAATATAGGCATTAACACGAGAGTAACGATACCCATAATGCTATAAACATTACCGGGTTGAAATTCAGGTCACAAATGGGTTTGTGGGACCCGCACCTTAAAATCGGAAACAAAAATACTATGGTGTTCCACACCTTCCTGGGAGAACATGCTCAAAATTTGAGCATAAACGAAACATAGAAAGGGCTCATACCAACCCAAGAATCAAGAAATTTAAAGAATGAAATTCGTGGAAGAAATAAGAAAAATAACTAAAGAACTTACCCGATTTAGAAGCAATAAATGCTCAAGATTCAAAAAATATTAACCCCCAAGCTATTGGGAATAATCAAGGTGAGTTATGGAGGTTTGGGGTTCATCATCCATGGAGAATTTGGAATTTTAAGAGAGGGTTTACCGGATTTAGGAGTCCACAAATGAGCAAGGATCGATAAAATATTATCCTCCAAGAAGTTGGGATGAACAATGGTGATATGGAGGTTTTTGGGAGCTATTTTAGTGGAGGAAATCATTTTTGGGTTTTTAGAAATGAAGGGGAGGAGAGGTTTGGCCAGCTATTTTAGCTACCGGGGGGGCCAGTCACACGCGATGCAGGCACACCAGGGCGGTCAGGAACAGACGCAACAGGGCGGCCATAGAACAAGCGCACCATGGCACATGCGGCCAAGGAGATGAGGAACAGGGGGCAAAGGTTCCCCATGGCGCTGAGGCACACACTGCTGCCCACACCAGCAATCAACAACTAACCTAAGGCAAATTTTACACGATGGACCCCAGAAATGCATCCGGGGTCGCATGAACCCAAATGAGCTGAGGTATTTGACTAAAAATGGCATTCTAGATCCAACGGAATTGATGAAAATCCCATCAAAGATTAATTTAATGAGAAATGGGCCCCGCGCCCAAAATCAAGCTTTAGGCCAACTTTTCCAAAATGGAACTCAAGCGCCAAAATCAAGTTCGGAAGCCTAGAGACCTGAATAAATGGTCCGTCTAGCCTAAAATTGACATTCCGGTGCCAATAGCACTGATGAAATTTCCATCCGAGACCGTCTTCTCCGAATATTTACCAAAGTCAACCAAATAAGCCCAACTGGCATGAAAATACAAGACGAGAGAGAATTTCAAGCTGAAAAGCTCTCAGATCCCGACCAAAGATCCCACTAGACCAAAGTCAATGCTCCGGAGCTAATGGAATTGTTAGAATTTGATTCCGAGCATGATATCTACAAATGTTCACTGAAGTCAATGATTTCCAAAGTTAAATCTCTAAAATAACAAAACGTCCTTAAAGACCAAAGAAATGACCCGGGCACCGAACTACCGATCCCAGCAAGCCATAAATGACTTGGGGACGCTACAAGCAAGCTCTAATAATATAAAGAAGGTGATCATGAGTAAATGATCGAAAGGGTCATTACATCATCCCCTACTAAAAACACTTTCATCCTCGAAAGTAAGAAAGAAGGAATCACTATAGTTCTAAGAACAGCAGATACGAAGCCCGCACTACTCTCTCGGACAACTCGGGTAGCCTCATCGACTAGATGGCACCCAACAAAATGGAACCAAAGATAACAACCAAGCCTTAACTTATTACTAGCCAAGGTAGAACCCAACCTTTACCTCCAAACTCCCAAGAATCTACCAACCTAAACTGAACCTCGAGAAACTAAACCAGAAAGAACCAACACAACATCCAAGACAGAGAATCAAGGCGATCAACACACGGAACTCGAATCCTCGAAACTACAACCAAGTTTACCAGAAAAGCCATCAACCCAAAACTCTAACTCATGAACATGTTGATCCGCAAAACCCTTTTATTCAGAACTAAATCCTTTTGCACCACAATAGGAAGCTTCACATAAGTCAAACACTCAAACTACCCTCGAAGCATCAACTGAAACACCGGAGATCTATAGTCCCCGCTTATACTCTACCACGAGCGAACTCACCCTTTTTGCTCAAACTCTCTCCAAGTCAAGTTATAGTCTACTAGCCTTTGCCATCCAAGATAACAACCCATAGCATATCATCAAAAAATAGATTCACCTCTCTTAACTGACCATCAACCAACGTATGAACACTTTAGCTAATATCAAAATCGCTAACTGGTCCAAACTGGACAACCCATTTGAACCTGACTGAAGTTTGCACACCAGGGTTACGAAAGGCATATATGAACACCTTGTGTGGACGGAGAAACTCCCAAACTATAGAACAAACTCAACCTCGCTGAATCGTGCAAACTCTGAATCAACTGGAAGTGAATGAACCAAGGCAACCTGCCCAACAGACCCAAACAAAAACCAAAACCCTGCAAGGAGTGTGGTAAGCCTACCACGAAGTCCGTAATCATCAGCTAAGCTCCAAACTCTAAGAAGTACTGCTGCTACTCTGAATACTCAAACACCATTCGGATTTGAAATTGCCATACTAATCTCACCTCAGGAAGAAGTCCACCATGCCACGAATATCAAGTCAAAACACCCTGAAGGCAAAGGAAAAAGGTGTCTGGGGTTCAAGGTTGCCATCTAGCCATATGAATTTTTTCATATACCTTCAACTCATCCCTTTGGATCGAATCAACCGCTCTACTGCATCAAAATACAAAACAACCAACTAGGAAGCATATAACATATGAAATTTCTAGCCCATACTGGACAAGTCTAACCAACACTGAAAACCCACATAAAAGACAACCCATGAAGAATCTACTAATCGAGCTTTCAACTCTCAGCAACCAATGGTTACCACCAGTCTCTAAGTATAATTAGAACTCAAAATAGCCTCGCTAGGTTTAACCCGCACAACCTGATCAGATATAGCATACACCACTGCTAAATCTCAAACTTACGCCGTTGAGTCTGTCCAACAATGGTAGAAGAAACCTCATACTATCTAGAACACCACTGGAATCTAGAATGTCCAGCCTAACTCAAAGGTTAGCCAAGGACTATATGCCCAAGTCCAACAACCACTTCGAAATAGAAGTAAAGAAACTGAGTTTCCCGTATCCACTGCCTTCCCGCATAAGGATGCTACAACCGAAGAGGACTATCCACGAACTACCCGAAGTAGTCTGCTAGCCCACGATCCTGAAACCTAATTCAAATTTACCAACCAATGACTTTGTCGAACCAATTAGCGAACCCGTGCGCTGCTGATGAATACTTAGGAACCAGAGCCAATGAGGCTCTGAATATACAAGTTGCCAAATCTGCAAATACTGATGAAACTTGGGTCTGTTAAAGAGAATTACAAGAAACCACAATCGATGTAACAGGACCCCAAAGGTAGGACTAGAAATGGCCACTACCTCGATCCCAAACTAGAAGGAAAACTGACCTCGAACCAATTGAAGGAAAAGCTATTACAATATGTAGTCGGTCGAATCACGTCATCAACACACAAACCCAAGCAACCTCTCAGTCGTCACCTCAGTCAACTACTAAAACACATATAAATGAACAAGGAGTTATATCCCTCCTTTTTCAACTAAATCGAACCTTTCCTTAGCATACACTGAACTTCATAATCTCTTTAAAATATACAACAAATTGATAGAACCCCTTTTACATAAACCTGGAGCTATTCCCTTAGCTTCTACATCTGTATTGTTAGAACTCAATAAGATAGGAGAAGAATGGGACAGATGCCCAACTTACCGTAATTGCTACAGTCAACACTTAGCCAAAAAGCCAAAGCCAAAACTTGACTATAATGCCATAATTAAAACCTCAACTAGAGTACCACGATCAAAACTAATACCAACTGGGACTGGGGAAAACAAAAGGAGATCCCAACCAGACAAGAAACTGAAGGAGACTATGGGAACAACCCACATACCTGCCAACCTTCTAAATCATCCAAATAAAGAGGGTCGACTCTAATCACCCGAGAAAAGAAAAACCAACCAATGCTCACTAGCACAACCAACACCTCTCGACTTAAAGCATAACCTCAATCTCTAGCACAACCACCGATAACACCAAACCAACACAAGGACTTCTAGCAAATGCTAGAAAACAACCTAGGCAATAACCATCTAGGACTGCTCAACAAGGAAGGCTCAACACTAGTCTAGTGCCACCACGAAACTGGAAACAAAACCAACAAGAAAAGAGACTAACAAGAACTACCCATGAGCCACAACTCTGTGTAAACACCTCACAAGGATATCTTACCCCATCCACTACTAAGGAATAATCTACCAAGAAAATACACGCGTAAACACTACAACTCAAGTAGTCACACAACTAAACAAGTAGCAGGTAGGCATATAAGCAATTAAATGGTAGAAGGGATAAAATCGCAATGCGAACAGTAATATAACTAGCCGAAGGTAACAAAATCCTTACCTGGAGCAACGATGTCAGGAACCTCTACCTCTGGCCCACCAAGAAGGGCATCATACTAATGGGATCTAACTCTTGACTGAGTAGTCAAAGTTGAAGGCTCAACCTTCCCATGCCGGGGCCAATCTCTAAAATAGTGACGAACCACTCCACAATCATAACAACTATGCCGAATGAGAAGCATTCTTGTGAGGCAATCCCTAACACAGCGGCCATGCTCACCGCACTAAAATCAAAACCAAGGGAATGATATCGAACGGGAAGATCTCATTGAACCAGATCGGCCATCATGGACTACACACTCGGAATGCAAACCTTAAAGAATCTGACCCGTACCATGACCACTAAGCTCAACATGCCTTGTACCACCACTATCTGAAACCTTTGGAGAAACCGAAACTGGCCTGGTAGATAAAAAACAATGGGACCTCCATCAGGTGTAGGACCCCCTACCTCAAGCCTGAGAACCCCGAGAACTATCCTGACAATGAAACTTCTTACTACTACCTCCATATGCTTCACGACATAAACCCTCAACAGCCTAAGCATGATCCACTACCTGAAGGAAGGTCATCCAAACTGTAACTAGGTGCTCGGTCACCAAACGGAGCGGTGAAATCAAACCTCTCACAAAACTCTAAACCCTTTCAAACTTTGTAGGCACCGCCCTAGCAATATGTCTAACCATCTCATGAAACCTCCCCTCATACTACAACACCGACATACTACCCTGCTGAAGAGCAGGAAGCCTAACTCTAACTAAACCACTGCTCGAAGAACCGGGTACTGAAACACCCACTGAAGGACTCAGAGTCCTAGTCATAGTGCCCTAAAGAACTGGGGTAGCCATAAATCAAATAAGAGACTAGGCTGGCCCACACCCCTATCTGATACGATAAACTCTTATTTTGAAGTCCTGGTGCTGATGGAAGCACTGAAGTAACAGGCATAGAACCCTCGACACCACCCACTGACAAACTCATCTTAGGCATTTGAGAAGGAATGAAACAACCAAAGTTTAGAAGTCAATAAAGCCGTGAACGCACGACAAGGAGCCAAGAGGATGAAACCTTTCCTAACAATTCCCTGCAGTATCCCGCAGATAAGATACGGACATCGTCTTACAAATCTACGAGACTCTACTTAGACACTCGCTTCTATACTATGACACCGGTGAACCTAGGATCTGATACCCAACTTTCACGACCTGATCTCATAGGTCATAATGGCACCTATAACCCTACAGTAGGAGAACCAATTCCTATAGCCCAAAACGGTTAGTAATGGGCTACTACCTAACCAATACGCAAGATAATAAAGAATACATAGAAGCAAAATAAGGTAGAGATAATTGGAAGCAAAAACCTGAATATATAAACATACAAGAAACTTACACCAAACCCCAAGACTTGGTATCGATAGTACAAAATCTTCTAATAGGATACAAGAGGTAGATGTAACAAAATAAACTACGCAACTGTCTTTTAACACATAATGATTAGCGGTACAAAAGATGAGAAGCGGTCAAGCCCCGGTTGTCATGCACTCACTCTAGTCTGATATATCCAAAAGTAGAAAGAGTCTCCACGCGATCAATGGCAAAAGCTCACACTAATATCTATACCAAAGAATGCAGAAGTGTAGTATGAGCACCAATTTCTAAGATACGGGTACCCAGTAGGCATCATTGGCTGACTGAGCACATATAAACTACAAAAGCAATAATAAGCAGATAAAAAGGAATCAATCACAGAAAATAAGGAGGAAGCATAAGGAAACTAGCACAAAGAGTAATCAACCTAGAGTCACAAGTATAACATGCTAGCACAGAAGATGTACATACACATAAACATAGGTGAAAGAAGGAAGGAGGACGCACCTGGTATCCTTGAAATAACATTACATATAAAAGAGACTTTAAAAAGATGGCGGTCTACCAGTAACCTCAAAATTAAAGGAAAGGAAGGAAAGCAAGCCAACAGTCGAACTAGAAACTACATACTAACAAAACATGCTTAAGACATCAAATTTGAGATAATAATAGACATAATCAACTCACAAGTATAAGCCTAGGATGGAATAACGAAACCACAATTTACCTAATACGCTAATCAAACCACGACAAGGAATAGAATTCAATACCCCATAACTGCTTAGAAGGCTACATAATTAGTATCTCAACAATGCAAGCCCCACTAGCCTCTCAATAGTCATAGTCCCAAGTCGGTGCGTCAACAGGCTAAAACCACTCATCCAATTGGTACCAAAGGTAAAGTTAGCTCTACTAAACTAAAGATGTAATATAATCTACCTATAGTCCCAATGGCTGCCCATACAACCGAGGAACACAATCAAGTAAAAACAAACCGTTCTTCCGCCCATACAATCGAAGCCTGCACTGAACACACAGCAAACAAGGGTGGAATTGGAATACCAAATGCATGATGATAATATGATGTGAAAGTAACTCGTATGTTCCCCCTCTGGTACATGCCCAGAATCGAACCGGGTCTAAAATAGTAGTAGTTATCTCAAAAGACCCTCTCAGGAGTGCCCCAAGTATATTCGGGTCTAAATAAGTGATCAATGCCTCAATAACCCTCCCAAAGGGTGCCCAAAGCGTATCCGTGTCTAAATCAAGAATCAAGTCTCAAATTCCTAAATAGGGTGCCTGACATGTATTCGGGTCTAAATCCGTAGAAAATCATGTCCAGTGCTACGTCCCTACTGAGCCTAGTATCAGTAGGAAAAACAAGTGTGAAATCATCCAAAACTCATTTTATCATCATTTATACCGAAAACAGGTCACCGGGGCCATGCAAGTTTTTAGAAAATTGCCTATAGTAGGCCCAAAACAGTAGTAAAATATGCAGGGAAAAACCTTTTTCAAGATTGACATGCTCGCAACAATTAATTTAGCCCAAAGTGGCTCATAAACATTCCTTTCGACCCTACACAGGCAAATCGGTTCTACAACACAAATAGCCAGCCTAAAGTAAGGTCACGATGCCCGGGTCTCATGGACATTCCCAAATATCCCACCATCTATGGTCAAGAGTCATAAATAAGGCCACACATGGCCACAAGGGGGAAACAAAAATACTACACGAATACTACAATCAACGTATGAAATAAACAGACAAAAAAGGCGGACAAGGTCTGAGGGTACCAATCTACAACAACCCACCCAAAGATACTAATTAGTGCATTTATAGTCTATATAGGGGAAAGCCATAACCTACCTGTCATCCGACGACTAGCTGCAGGGACGGTGTCGTCCAAGCTCAAACTGCCCCAGAAAGCTCGAAATTTCGAAAATACTATAAAAACAATAATATAGGCATTAACACGAGACTAACAATACCCATAATGCTATAAACATAACCAGGCCAAAATTAGGGTTACAAACAGGCTCGTGGGCCTCGCAACCTGAAACGGGAAATGAAAAATACTACGGTATTCCCCACCTTCCCAGGAGAACATGCTCAAAATTGACCAGAAATGGACCATAGAAAAGGCTCAAAATAGACCAAGAATCAAGAAGTTTAAAAAATGAAATTCGTGGAAGAAATTGGAAAAATAACGAAAGAACTTACCCAATTTAGAAGCCAACAAACGCTCAAGATTCAACTAATATTGACCCCCAAGTTGGTGGGAATGATCAAGGTGAGTTATGGAGGTTTAGGGTTCGTCATCCATAGAGAATTCATAATTTAAAGAGAGGGTTTACCGGATTTAGGAGTCCACAAACGAGGAAAGATTGACAAAATATTATCCTCCAAGTAGTTGGGAGGAACAATGGTGATATGGAGGTTTTTGGGAGCTATTTTAATAGAGGAAATTGTTTTTGGCCTTTTAGAAATGAAGGGGAAGAGAGGGCTGGCCAGCTATTTAAGCTGCCAGACCCAGGGGCCAGGGAGACCCAGGCGCACCAGGGCTACCATGGCACAGACGCACCAGGGGACAGGCGGCCAGGGCAACCAGGGCACTGAGGCGCAGGGGGCACATGCGCACCAGGGCGCTGAGGCGCACAATACTGCCCACACCAGCAACCAACCTAAGGCAAAATTTTACATGATGGACCCCGGAAATGCATCCGGGATCTCACGAACACAAATGAGCTGAGCTATTTGACTAAAAATGGCATTCTGAATCCAAAAGAATTGATGAAAATCCCATCGAATGTTGATTTAACAAAAAAATGGGCCCCACACCAAAAATCAACCTTTAGGCCAACTTTTCCAAAATGAAACTCAATGGCTGAAATCAAGTCCAGAATCTTAGATAACCGAACCAATGGTCCATAGTCTAAACTCGACATTTCGGAGCTAATAACGCTGACACAATTTCCATCTGAGGTTGTATTCTCTGAATGTTGACCAAAGTCAATCAAACAAGCCCAATTGGCCTAAAAACACAAAACGAGAGAGAATTCCAAGCTTAAAAGCTCTCGGATCCCGACTAAGGAACTGTCGGAATTTGATTCCGAGCACCAAAGATAAGAATGTTGACTGAAGTTGATGATTTCAAAAGTTAAATCTCTAAAATAGTGAAACGGCCATAAAGACCAAACAAATGGCCTGGGCACCGAACTACCTGTCCCAGCAATCCATAAATTACTTAGGGCCGCTACAGACAAGTTCTAACATTATAATAAAGGCAAAAATGCATAAATAACTGGAAGGGTCATTACATCATCCACTACTAAAAGGATTTTCATCCTCGAAAGTCAAAAAGGAAGGAATTACTATAGATCTAAGAACAGTGGATACAAAGCCCGCACTACTCTCTCGGACAACTCGGGTAGCCTCCTCCACCGGATGGCCCAATAGAACGGAACCAAAGAAAACAACCAAGCCTTAACTTCTTACTAGCCAAGCTAGAATTCAACCTTTAACTCTAAAACTCCCAAGAAACTCAAACTGAACCTCGAGAAACTCAATCAGAAAGCATCAACACAATATCCAAGCCAGAGAACCAAGGCGATCAACACACGGAACTTGAATACTCTAAACCACAACCAAGTTTACCAAAAAAGCCATTAACCCAAAACTCTAACTCATGAACTCGCTGATCCACAAAACCCTTTTACTCATAACTAAATCGTTTTGCACCACAACAAGAAGCTTCACATAAGTCTGACACTCAAACCACCCTTGAAGCATCAACTAACACACTGGAGATCCATAGTCCCCGCTTATACTCTACCACGAGTGAATTCACCCTTTTTGCTTATACTCTTTCTAAGTCAAACTATAGTCTACTAGCCTTTGCCATCCAAGATAACAACCCATAGCATATTGTCAAAAACTGGAGTCACCTGTCCTAACTTACCATCAACCAATAAATGAACACTTTTGGTTACATCAAACTTGCTAACTGGACCCAACTGAACAACCCATCTAAAACAAACTGAAGTTTGCACACCAAGGTTACGAAAGGCATGTATGAACACCCTGTGTTTACAGAGAAACTCCCAAACTGTAGAACAAAGCCAACCACACTGAATCATGTAAACTCTAAATCAACTAGAAGCAAATGAAACAGGGCAATCTGCCCAATAGACCCAAACAAAAACCAAGACCCTACAAGGAGTTTTGTAAGCCTACCACGAAGTCCATAATCATCAGCTAAGCTCCAAACTCTAAGAAGTACTGCTGCTACTCTGAATACTTAAACACCATACAGATTTGAAATTGCCTTACTAATATCACCTCAGGAAGAAGTCCAACGTGCCACGAATATCAAGTCAAAACACCCCGAAGGCAAAAGAAAAAGGTGCCTGGGGTTTAAGGTTTCCATCTAGCCATATGAATTTTTGCATATACCTTCAACTCATCCCTTTGGCTCGATTTAACCACTCTACTATATCAATACACAAAACCACCAACTCAAAAGCAAATAACATATCAAACTTCTAGCCCACATAAGCAGAGTCTAACCAATACTGGAACCCCTCAAAAAGACAACCCTTGAAGAATAAACTAATCAAGCTTTCAACTCTCAACAACTAATGGGGACCACTGATGAACGCACAAATCCTGCTCCCCAAGTTTGAGGTCATGATGATCGTGCATCAAAATAAAATTTATAATTCCCAACGAGTGTCGGGGTCGTACTCAAGGGACTTGGAGTTAGCTAAATTAAGATTGTGTCGAATATAGTTCAAAATGACAGTAAGTGCTTAAACATGAAAAGTAAAAGGTTAGGGGAATTAGGATGTTGTCACTACAATCACAATTCAATTAAAAGCAAATAAACAAAATGGGTGTATCAAATAAAGTAGGCGACTAGAGATGTGTATCCGATGGGGCTTTAGTCATGGGCTAGGGTAATTATCAATTCACATTTGTTCTCGCTTATTGACATGAGTAGCGTCGGTCATGGGTATGGATTGCTATCTCTCGATCAACAACCATATAGCCAATGATCTTTGTTAGAGCATCATCGATTTGATCGATAAACAACCAACCTAAGCTTGGGGAGGTCACACTATCTCTAGCTTAGACCCTTAAATGGGTGATTCCTTCGATAAGAGCTATTTATAGCCTCAAATCTAGACGGAGTCCCAAGTTCCCACTAGTAATTTCACACCTAAAACCATGAAATCCCCTTTCAAGCAATCACATAGTCAAGTAATGAAAATTAATGTTTGCAACCACCAATTTTAGGATTAATATTTAGTGAAACTACTAGACCCATGTCAAATAAGCAATTATAAAGATAAATTAACAACACCCACACCCATTTGTCAAGCACCCATCATCAACACACCCCTAGAAAATAGAAATTAGCCAATCATAGCAAAGGAGAGAGATATACCAAATGGGTAAGTCAAAATCCTCTTCATTAGAGCTAAATCTCAAGTTCCAAGCTCAATTTGAGTATACAAATGGTTAACTAAGAGAATGCATTCAAACTCTCTTCTCTTTGGAGAGGAAAACTTGTTCTTGAGGCAAAAAGCTTTCTAAAATATTTAGGACTGAAGAAGAATATTTACAAATGAGCCTAAATGAGCCTTTTATAGGTTCCCAAAATGTCTCTAAAATTTAGAACAGAATTGCCAGTTCGGGTGGTGTGCGGCATGACACCATTTTTGATGAATGCTCAAATCCGGCTCCCCAAGTTGGAGGTCATAATGATCGTGCAGTAAAATAAAATTTATAATTCCCAATGAGTTTCGGGGTCATACCCAAGCGACTTTGAAAAGTAAGTGCTTAAACATGAAAAGTAAAAGGTTGGGGGAATTGGGATGTTGTTACTACAATCATAATTCGATTAGAAGAAAATAAACAAAAGCAGGTGTATCAATTTGAGTAGGTGACTAGAGATGTGTATCTGATGGGGCTTTAGTCATGGGCTAGGGTGACTATCAATTCATATTTGTTCTCGCTTATTGACATGAGTAGCATTGGTCATGGGTATGGATTTCTATCTCTCGATCAACAACCATATAGCCGATGATCTTGGATAGAGCATCATCGGTTTGATCGACAAACAACCAACCTAATCTTGGGGAGGTCACACTATCTCTAGCTTAGACCCTTAAATGGGTGATTCCTTCGATAAGGGCTATTTCTAGCCTCAAATCTAGATGGAGTCCCAAGTTTACACAAGTAATTTCACATCCGAAACCATGAAATCCTCTTTCAAGCAATCACATAGTCAAGTAATGAAACTTAATATTTGCAACCACCAATTTTAGGATTAAATTTTGGTGAAACTACTAGACCCATGTCAAATAAGCATTTATAAAGATAATTTAACAACACCCACACCCATTTGTCAAGCATCCATCATCAACACACCCCTAGACAAGATAAATTAGCCAATCATAGCAAAGGAGAGAGATATACCAAATCGGTAAGTTAAAATCCTCTTTATTAGAGCTAAATCTCAAGTTCCAAGCTCAATTTTGAGTACACAAATGGTTAACCAAGAGAATGGATTCAAACTTTCTTCTCTTTGGAGAGGAAAACTTGTTCTTGAGGCAAAAAGCTTTCTAAAATATTTTGGACTGAAGAATAATATTTACAAATGAGACTAAATGAGCCTTTTATAACTTCCCAAAATGTCACTAAAATTTATGATAAAATTGCCCCTTCGAGTGGTGTACGATGCGACGTGTGATTCGCACGTCATGATGTGCGCATTGCACAACGTCAACACCTCTTAAAAGATTCTTCAGTGGTTTTTGCAACTTTATGCGGAGGAGGTACGGTTTGCACCTCATCTTGTCGTGTTGCACAATCGCCACATCTCAGGTCAGAATCTCCAACTTTTTGAAACACTTAACACTTCACTTCTTTTGAGCTCTTTTTGGGTCCATTTCCTTGTTTCTCATCATTTATCAAAAAGACCTGCGTAGACAACAATAAAGGCCATAAGAAACTCTAAATCTATTCAAAACATAGCAATAATTCATGAATTTAGGCTTAATAAGTTGGTAGATTACCAACTTATCAACCACCAGTCTTTAAGTATCATTAGAACTCAAAATAGCCTCGCTAGGATAGACCCGCATAACCTGATCACATATAGCATACACCACTGCTAAATCTCAAACTTACACCGCTGAGTCTATCCAACCATGGTAGAAGCAACCTTATACTATCTAAAACACCTCTGGAACCTGGAATGTCCAGCCTAACTCAAAGGTTAGACAAGGACTAGGTGACCAAGGACAAAAGCCACTCCAAAATCAAAGTAAAGAAGCCGAGTTGCCTATACCCACTGCCTTCTGGCACAAGGATGCTGCAATCGAAAAGGACTATCCACGAAACACTAGAAGTAATCTGCTAGCCCACGTTCTTGAAACCTAATTCAAATTTACCAACCGATGACTTTGTCGAACCCATGAGCAGACCCGTACGCTGCCGATGATTACTTAGGAACCAGAGCCAACCAGGCTATGAATATACAAGTTGCCAAATCTGCAGATACTATTGAAACTTGGGTCTCCTAAAAGTATTACAAGAAAACCACAATCGATGAAACAAGTCCCTAAATGTCGGACTAGAAATGGCCACTACCTCGATCCCATACTAGAAGGAAAACTGACCTCAAACCAATTGAAGGAAAAGCCACTGCAATCTGTAGTCGGTCGAATCACGCCATCAACACACAAACCCAAGCAACCTCTTAGTCATCACCTCAGTTAGCTACTAAAACACATATGACAGAACAAGGAGTCATATCCCTCCTTTATCAACTAAACCGAACCTTTCTTTAGCATACACTGAAATTCACAATCTCTTCAAAAGATACAACTAACCGATAGACCCCCTTTTAGATAAACCTTGAGCTATTCCCTTAGTTCCTACATCTATGTTGTAAGAACTCAATAAGACAGGAGAAGAATGGGCCAGATGCCCAACTTACATAAAATGCTACAATCAACACTTAGCCAAAAATCCAAAGAAAAAACTCGACTACAATGCCACAATCAAAAGCTCAACCAGAGTACCACAATCAAAACTCATCCCAACTAGGACTGGGGGAAAGAAAAATACAACCAACCAGACAAGAAACTGAAGGAGAATATAGGAACAACCCACATACCTGACAACCTTCTAAATCATCCAAACAAAAATGGTTGACTCTAATTACCCAAGAAAAGCAAAACCAACTGATGCTCACTAGAATAACCAACACCTCTCGACTTAAAACAGAACCTCAATCTCTGTCACAACCACCGATAACACCAAACCAACACAAGGAATTCTAGATAAAGCTAGAAACAACCTAAGAAATAACCATCTAGGACCGCTCAACAAGGAAGGATCAACACTAGTCTAGCGCCACAACAAGACTGGAAACAAAACCAACCAGAAAAGAGACTAACAAGAACTACCCATGATCCACCAACTTCGTGTAAACACCTCACAAGGATAACTCACCCCATCCACTACTATGGAATAATCTACCAAGAAAATACATGCGTAAACACTACAAATCAACTAGTCACCCAACTAAACAAGTAGCAGGTAGGCATATAAGTAATTAAATGGGAGAAGGGATGGAATCGTAATGTGAACAGTACTATAACTAGCCAAAGGTAACAAAATCCTTACCTGGAGAAACAATGTCAGGAACCTCTACCTCTATCCCTCCAAGAGGGGCATCGAACTGATGGGATCTAACTCTTGACTGAGTAGTTAAAGCTGAAGGCTCAACCATCCTTTGCCGGGGACAATCTCTAAAATAGTGATTAACTACCCCACAATCATAACAACTATGCCGACTAGGAAGCGTGCTCATGGGGCAATCCTTAACATAGTGGCCACACTCACTGCACTGAAATCAAAACCCATGAAATGATATCAGACAGGAAGATCTCACTGAACCAGACTGGCCACCATGGACTACACACTCGGAATGCAAACCTTGAAGAATCTGAACCATACCATGTCCACTAAGCTCAACATGCCCTGTACCACCACCCTCTGAAATCTGTGGAGAAACCAAAACAGACTTGTTAGATAAAAAGCGCAATGGAACCTACCTCTAATGGAGAACCCCCTACCTCGATCCTGAAAACCTCGAGAACTTTCCTGACAATGATGCTTCTTACTACTACCTGCATATGCCTCACAACATAAACCCTCAAAAACCCAAGTATAAGCCACTACCTGAAGAAAGGTCGTTCCAACTGTAACGAGGTGCTCAGTTTCCAAATGGAGCGGTGAAATCAAACCTCCCACAAAACTCTAAACCCTCTCAAACTCTGTAGGCATCACCCTAGAAGTATGTCTAACCACCTCATGAAACCTCCCCTCATACTCCAACACCGACATACTACCCTATTGATGAACTGGAAGCCCAACTCTAACTAAAGCACTGCTCGAAGAACTGAGTACTGAAACACCCACCGGAGGACTCAGAGTCCTAGTCATAGTGCCCTGAAGAACTGGGTAGTCATAAATCCAATCGAAGGCTGGGCTTGCCCCACACCCCTATCTTATAATTGTAAACTCTTACTCTGAAGTCCTAGTGCTAACGGAAGCACTAAAGCAATAGGCATAGAAGCCTCAAAACCACCCACTGACGAACTAGTCTTAGGCATTTGAGAAAGAATGAAACAATAGGAGTTTAGAAGTCAATAGAGCTGGGAACGCACGATAAGGATCCAAGAAGATGAAACCTTTCATAACAATGCCCTACAACCTCCCACAGATAGGATACAAACATTATCATACCAAACCATAAGACTCTACTTAGACACTCGCTTCAATACTATGACACAGTGAACCTAAACTCTGATACCAAGCTGTCACGACCCAATTTTGCAGGTTATGATGGCACTTACAACCCCCAAGTAGGAGAACCAATTCCCGTAGTTCAAAACGGTTAGTAATGGGCTACTACCTAACCAATACGCAAGATAAGAAGATATACATGGAAGCAAAATAAGGTAGAGATAAGCGAAAGAAAAATCCTGAATATATAAACATGCAAGAGAACTAAACCAAACTCCAAGACTTGGTATCAATAGTACAAAAGCTTCTAATAGGATACAAAAGGTAGATGTAAAAAAATAAACTAGGCAACTGTCTCAGAATACATAAAGAGTAACAGTATAAAATATGAGATGCGGTCAAGCCTTAGTTGTCAGGTGCTCACTCTAGTCTCGAATATCCAGAAGTTGCAAGAGTCTCCATACGATCAACGGCAAAAGCGCACACTAATATGTGCACCAAAGAGTGTTGAAGTGTAGTATGAGCACCAATTGCTAAGCAACGAGTACCCAGTAGGCATCATCGGTCGACTGAGCGCATATAAAATATAAAAGCAATAATAAGTAGATAATAAGGAAAAAATTATAGAAAACAAGGAGGAAGCATAAGGAAACTAGTACAAAGAGTAATCAACCAAGAGTCACAAGTATAACATGCTAGCACAGAAGATGTACATACACATAAAAACATGTGAAAGAAGGAAGGAGGACACGCCTGGTATCCTTGCAACAATAGTACATATAAAAGAGAGTTTATAGAGATAGGCGATATACCAGTAACCTCAAAATTAAAAGAAAGGAAGGAAAGCAAGCCAACAGTCGAACTAGAAATCACATAATAACAAAAACATGCTTAAGACATCAAATTCAAGATAATTATAGACGTAATCAACTCACAAGTATAAATCTAGGATGGAATAACAAAACCACAAGTACCCAAATCCGCTAATCAAACCATGACAAGGAATATAATTCAATACCCCACAACTGCTTAGAAGGCTACATAATCAGTATCTCAACAATGCAAGCCCCACTAGCCTCTCAATAGTCATAGTCCCAAGCCAGGGCCTCAACAGGATAAAATCACTCATCCAATTGGTACCAAAGGTCAAGCTAGCTCTACGAAATGAAAGATGTAATATAATCTACCTACAGTCCCAATGGCTGCCCATACAACTGAGGAACACAATCAAATGAAAACAAAACCTCTGACCGCCCATATAACAGTAACGTGCACTGAACACACAACAAACAAGGGTGGAATCGGAATACCAAATGCATGATAATGATATGATGAAACTAATGTGAAAGTACCCATATATTCCCCCTCTGGTACCCAAAAGTCCCAATAGAGGCACGACCCATGGAAGGACTCTACCCGTGTACCTCTGCTCCACCATACACCCCTCATCCAGCACACGTAGCCCAAAGCCCCTGGTCCTAGATCGACATGATCTATAGAGGTCTACTCGTAGACCACATAAAAAACTGAGCAAACTCAAATAGTAGCTCAATACTTGGAACCTCGTAGTACATGCCCTGAATCAAACCGGGTCTAAAAAAGTAGTAGTAATCTCAAAATACCCTGTCAGGTGTGCTCGAAGTATATTCAGGTCTAAATTAGTGATCAATGTCTCAATAACGCTCTCAAAGAGTGCCTAAAGCATATCTGGGTCTAAATCAAGAATCAAGTCTCAAATCCCTAAACAGGGTGCTCGGCATGTGTCTGGGTCTAAGTCCGTAGAAAATCATATCTAGTGCTACAGCCCTGCCGAGCCTAGTATCAGTAGGAAAAACTAGTGTGAATTTATCCAAAACTCATTTTATCATCATTTATACCAAAAATAGGCCTCCGAGGCCATGAAAGATTTTAGAATATTTCCTATAGTAGGCCCAAAGTCAAAACAGTAGTAAAACATGCAAGGAAAAAGCTTTTTCATGAATGACATGCTCGCAACAATAAATTTAGCCTAAAGTGGCTCACAAATATTCCTATCATCCCTACACAGGCACAATCAGTTCTACAACACAGATAGCTAGCCTAATGTAAGGTCACGATGCCCAGGATTTACGGACATTCCCAAATATCCCACTGTGTATGGTCTAGAGTCATAAACAAGGCCACACAAGGCCACAAGGGGGAAATAACAATACTACATGAATACTAAAATCAACATATGAAATAAACAGACAGAAAAGGCAGACATGGTCTGAGGGTACCAAACTATAACAATCCACCCAAAGATACTAATTAGTGCAGGTATAGTCTATAAGTGCAGAGTCTAGATAGGAGAAAGCCATAACTTACCTGTTCGACGACTAACTGCGAGGACGACATCGTCTAAGCTCAAACTGCTCTGGAAAGCTACAAATCGCAAAAATATTATCAACACAATAATATAGGAATTAACACGAGATTAACAATACCCATAAAGCTATAAACAAACTGGGTCAAAATTCGGGTCACAAACGGGCCTGTAAGCCCCGTAACCTAAAACCGAAAATGAAAAATACTACGGTGTACCCTACCTTCCCAGCAGAACATGCTAAAAATTGAGCAAAAATGGACCATAGAAAGCTCTCAAAACAGCCCAAGAATCAAGAAATTTAAAGAATTAAATTCGTGGAAGAAGTCGGAACAATAACAAAAGAACTTACCCGATTTAGAAGTGAACAAACGCTCAAGATTCAACAAATATTAACCCCCAAGATGTTGGGAATGATCAAGGTGAGTTATGGAGGTTTTGGGTTCATCATCCATGGAGAATTAGGAATTTAAAGAGAGGGTTTACCGAATTTAGGAGTCCACAAACGAGCAAGGATCGAAAAAAAAATTATTCTCCAAGTAGTTGGGATGAACAATGGTGATATGGAGGTTTTTGGGAGCTATTTTAATGGAGGAAATTGTTTTTG
Organism: Jaltomata sinuosa; assembly: GCA_003996215.1. Taxonomy (NCBI): domain Eukaryota; kingdom Viridiplantae; phylum Streptophyta; class Magnoliopsida; order Solanales; family Solanaceae; genus Jaltomata; species Jaltomata sinuosa. Next base: position 50,902 of record QJPP01002767.1, on the reverse strand, counting down.
GGTTTTTAAAAATGAAGGGGAAGAGAGGGCTGGCCAGCTATTTAAGCTGCTAGTTCCTGGGGGACAGGGCGGCCCAGGCGCACCAGGGCGGCCAAACACAAGCACACCAGGGCATAGGCGGCCAGGGTGGCTGGGGCACTGAGGTGCAGGGGAAAAGGTGCACTAGGGCGCTGAGGCGCACACTGCTGGACACACCAGCAATCAGCAATCATCCTCAAGCAAAATTTTACCCGATGGACCTCCGAAAATGCATCTGGGGTCGTTCGAACACAAATGAGCTGATCTATTCAACTAGAAATGACATTCTGGATTCAATGAAATCGATAAAAATCCCATCGGAGGTTGATTTAATGAAAAGTGCGCCCAAAATAAACCTTTGGCCAACTTTTCCAAAACGGAACACAAGGGATGAAATCATGTCCAGAATCCTAGAGACCCGAACCAATGGTCCATCTAGCCTAAACTCGACATTCCGGAGCTAAAAGTGTTGACGGAATTTCCATCCGAGGTCGTTTTCTCCTAATGTTAACCCAAGTCAACCAAACAAGCCCAACTTGCCTGAAAATACAAAACAAGAGAGAATTCCAAGCTGAAAAGCTCCCGAATCCCGACCAAAGGTCCTACTAGACCAAAGTCCATGCTTTGGAGCTACAAAACTGTCAGAATTTGATTCCGAGCATGATCACTAAGAATGTTGACAGAAGTCAATGATTTTCAAAGTTAAATCTCTAAAATAGGGAAATGACCATAAAGACCAAACAAATGACCCGGGCACCGAACTACCAGTCCCAACAAGCCATAAATGACTTGGGGCCACTATAAGCAAGCTTTAACAGTATCAAGAAAGCAAAAATACGTAAATGACTGGAAGGGTCATTACAGTACAATAATTTATTGAATAGTTTGGTACATAACTATTAAAATAGAGAATCAATCGGGACAATTAACAATTTAACCTTTGCAATAAAGAGTCAATTGTAACAGTTGCGCAGCCATTGCAAGTAATCCTTGCAATAGACATTCTACGGCAACAACAATAAAATTGTTGCAAACAACCGTTGTCATAGACTATCTATGGCAACAGTTATACTAGCGTTGCCAAAAAAACTGTTGCTATTGGCCTGTTTTCTAGTAGTGTAGGAAGTGGATATCTATTCTTGATTGTTATCTTGTTCAATTGTTAATATTTATGCAAAGCTTAAGAGTGTCATCTTTCTTCTTTACAAATAAGACAAGGGTTCCCCAAGGACAAACACTAGGATGGATGAAACATTTCTCAAGAATTTCTTGCAATTGAACCTTCAACTCTGTCAGTTCAGTGGGAGCCATTCTATAAGGAGTGATAGAGATAAAGTTGTTCTAGGAATAAGATCTATCAGAAATTCAACTTCCCATTCTGGGGGCGACCCATGAAGATTTTCAAGAAATACATTAGGGAAATCACACACATTAGGTATGTCCTTGAGACTAGGACTCTCTAATCGTGTATCAACTATATAAGCAAGAGAGGTATCACAACCTTGATGAATCATATTTCTAGTCAAGACCGCTGAAATAATATTAGTTCAATGACCTTTCACCTTGAAAAATGATGTGTGAAAATGTAGGATCCTTAAAATTCACCTGCTTTGACCTATAATTCACTAGTGTATGGTATTTATAAAGCCAATCCATTCCCACAATGATATCTATATCTTAAATGAAATTTTAATCAAATCAGCAGGGATGACTAGATTCTGAATCATGAAGGGATAATCTCGATAAATACAATTATAAACAACCTGATGACCAAAGAACTTTCGACAAAAGCATCATAGTTAATTCTCACAAATTTAATATTTTTGTGCAAAATAAGTGATGAGCAAATTTAGCAATGTGTAATACCAGGATCAAATGGTATAATAACACACAAGTCAAATAAGTGAAATTTACCAACAACAATGTCTGGTCCTCTTGATCATCCCTCTATCTCATAGCATATGCTTGTGCAGTAGCTCTTGACCCACTATCTTGATTATATCCACTTGCACCCTCTGCGTTTGTGCTTATATGTCTTGCACCTCTATTACCTTAAGAAGAAATAGTAATGGGTTTTTTAACTGAGCCTTCAGTATGTAGAGAAAGAATAGGGTTAGAATTAGGTCAATCATCAACTTTGTGATCAAATATCGCATAATTAAAACAAGCACCAAAAGCCCTCCTGCAAGTACCATAGTGATTCTTTCCACATTGTGCCAAGTGGGTATGTGAGTATTGCCTAGGCCATAATTTGGAGTGTTAGCTATTGAAAAATTTGATCAGTTTTACTTATGTTGAGTTGAACTATTAATACTACTAGCCTTGGAATCGTTAAACCTTCTCCTTTTCATGGAACACTATAATCTGATTTAGGCTTTCTGAATTTGTTTTCATTTGAGCAGGTCTCTTCCTTATAAACTCTTTCCAATGTAAGAGCAGGTAAAACTAGTTTGCAAAAATTATCGTGTAGGAGGATCGCCACATTCTTTTTGAGGGAATCATTCAAACTCTCTTCAAAGAACCTGAACTATCTTTTTCTTCATTAATAATACTATAGCATAGCAAGAAATCCTATGAAACTTTTGTTGATACTCAACAATCGACATACTCTTTTGCCATAAATTCAAAAAATAATTTTTCTTTGCATCACAATAAGAAGGTGGGACATACTTCATATGGAATTCTTTAACAAAATCATTCAAAGTAAGCACCAGATATTTTTCTTTTGCATTTGGTACACTTATTCACCAGTCATAAGCATCTTTTTGTAACAATGAGATTACATACTTAATTGACAGCTTCAGAACACTCTAACTGTTCAAATAGCTCCTCCATGTGCTCAAACCATTATTCACCATTAATGGGATCAATAGTTTCTTCGAAATCAACTCCATTCATTTTTCTCATTTTTTCAAAATTCATTCTGTTAGGTCATGCATGCATTGCTCCATGCAAGAAATGGAAGAAATCATCCATCTATTGAAAAGGAGGATTCATAATAGGGAACTATGACTCATATGAGGATGTTGCCCAACTTTCGCACCTTGATTGTTTCCAGCATCAAATCTACTCACACGAGGGTAATTATAGTAAGAATAATGTTCTCCAACCCCTTTTAGTAAGTGAGGTTGGGAATTAGAGTTATTTGAACCTCACGAGCAACTTCTATAGGCCTTTTAGAAGAAGTGGTCATTACCTGATTCATTCAAAAGGTAAAATCACATTGCATTAGGGACATGTACATGATTGATGAACGCTCAAATCATGCTTTCCAAGTAGGATGCCACGGTGATCGTGCAGCAAAACAAAATTTATAATTTCCAACGAGTGTCGTAGTCGTACCCAAGGGAACAATGTAGTTGTGATCGAGCTAATAAGGAATCCAAGCAACTTAGTGAAGTTCAAATAACAAAAAGGGGAAAAATATATCTAAAGGGGGGTTTTTAGACTACAACTACAGATAAAAGAAAATCAAATAAAAGATAGATTGATTAGTGGCTTTCTCCTTGCCTTCACCAAGAAAGGGTAACAAGGGAGAATTGGGAATGGGAATTCAATTCACAAGACTTGCAGTCGATCAACACATGGCTAGTCTTGGCTAAGGGTGCACTTAATTATCTCTCGACCAATTAAGCAACAATCCTCATGGGTTCTCTCAAATCACCACGAGTAAGTAATAACCAATAATTTACTTGGGTGAGTTGGGTTATCTTTAACCCCAACTCTTAGATGGTAGTTTACGGCAACTAAACTATCTCTAGCCTTGATCTAGAGTGGAAACCCTCAAATCCCCACTATTGATTCTTCCCGAATTTAGGGAAATCCTTTCTCAAGAAAAAACCCAAATTTGAAAGCTAAGTCAATATTTGCAACTATTGACTATAAATTCAAGCAATGGAGGATTCAATAGACCCAAATAAATAAACAAGAGCAAAATCTATATATGAATTCAATACCCAAACAAGTATTATCTCTAATACAAACCCAATTCTTAAGTCAACAATTACACCAATAAAATAGCAATTAAGAACAAGAGTTGAAGAATGGAAACTAAGGATTTTACAATAAAGAGCATCCAAATCTTCACTCCTATGGTATTGGTTTATGAACTTTCTCCCCAAGCTTGCCAAAAGTTGTGAGAAAAATCAATATCCAGCCAAAGATGTGTTCCCTATTGGCTGAGAAGTCTTTTATGTGTATTGGGGTTTACAAAAATAGGAATTTCTAAATCTGTCCTACAGCTGATGATGCCTTCTTTGCGGTCGCATGATCAAGCTTCGCAATCGCGAGGCTTTATCTTTTCCTTCCACGTGGTTTCATGGATTCACTCTCGCAGTGGTGTTTATTTAATTTCCTATGCATCACGGTCACGTGTCTTGTAGCTCGCGATCGCGATAACTTATTTGTTTCCTTGTGCATCGCGGTCGAGTGATTTATTCTCGTGGTCGTGATGAGTCCTTTGTCAGTGATCAGCAGCTCCTTCTAGCTCCCATTTGACTTGTTTTCACTCGAATCTTTCCCGAACACTTCTAAAACACATAAACCTGTAAAATAGAAAGAATTCTTGTCAAATTGCACTATTTATCCACTTTATACTAGCAAAGGTATGACATTAGAAGCTAAATAAGTAGGTAGAATACAAAATTATCAAACCCTCAAACTTGAACTATTGATTGTCCTCAAGCAACTTAAAAATTCTAACTCAAGAGGCATATAACACAAGTGCAAATGACAATACCACAAGCCAAGGAAAACCCATTTCAAGCACCAAGCATGACTTTCGTTGGTACTAATGATGAGTCAATCACATGATAACTTGCTCTAAGCATTCCCCTCATTTCAAAACATAATTGAATGATGCAATGGCACAATAAGAAAATGCAAGTGATAACAACCAATCCTCGAGATGTGATTCAAACTACTAGCCTACCAAAACATGTTTATTTGACTCATTTTCGGAGTTTATCAATGTCACCAACTATCTTAATTCGCATGCCCTCACAAGAACGAAAGTCCCAAAAACACATTATGTATAAAGACAATCACAAGGGACAAATACAAACACTCATACTCACAAAGAATTTCAAGTACCAACAAGTATCAACAATAGGCTTGCCCTTATTTTCATTCGCTGCTAGCTCAAATACAATTTGTCGGAGATCTCAAAGGGATTTTCTAAACTTGTAATGTAGGTTTGGGGACGGGTAGGACATGCATTTGGATTCTAGTGACTACATCATCCCCGGACTCTACACAACTTTTTCAATTCGAAACCAAGGCCATTCCTTTCATTTTCATTCAACACGGGCACCATTTCACTTCTTTTTATTTGAAGCCCCAATTTTTATCATTTTCTTCACCTTGGAGGATTCATTTCTTTTCTTTCCCTTCCTCTTTTCCTTTTGGTTTGGTTTGTTTCTTCCTTCTTTTTGGAAATTCTTATTAAGCAACAAACCATTATTTAGTCATTTAGCACTCCTCCAAGGTACCTTTATCAACCCTCAAACTTAGGTTTTTAGCATCGATTTCATACTTGTGGAGTTTAAGGAGGGACAAGTTCAAGAGAGGGACTCATATTCAAAAATGGTTTAAGGCTTGTATCAAGGTTGCCAGAGAAAATGTATTAGGCTCAAGAGGGGTGACTAATGATTCAATTTAAGTGCAATGGTGGCTTTTAAGGCTAAGTAGGCCTTGATAATCATAAAGAAGGCCTAAGATCATTTCTCCAACCAAAAGTAATCAACACTAGCTTTAAAGACTAACCGGGCAAGTTCTAGTTAACACAAGCAAGCACAAGAATTAATCAACTAAACCTCACCACACATGGCATGCGAATCATTCAAGAAGGATCGATTTTAACTTCCTAAACAAAAACAAGGAGGACCCATTCCATATTCTCACCGCTAATAGGCTAAGAGTCACAAAGAGATTAAAGGGGTTGTCACACATTAATCTTCCCCATGCACTTTCACAATTTTTTTGGAAGAGTATGCTTATTTCACTTAACATGCAAGACTACTTCATTAGTACCAAATAAGTCAATCGCAACCAAAACCTCAAAAGATGATGATTTTTCCTTAAGAATGGCATCACTCAGTCTATCATTGGGCCAATTCATCTGTCTAAATCGGTATAGCTACACAAAATGGATTAACCCAACCATCACAATCAAAAGGCACATGCGATTTGCACATGCCAAAGTGCGGGTCGCACATGTAATGCACAAGCCAATAGTGGGCATGTGCAAGGCTCGTGGGGTTTGCACATCGACATATATGATAATGTGTCCCAACTTTGACAAGCTCTATCTATCCTAATGGGTACTCAAACTTCCCCTGGATCTAAAACATGCAATACAATTGCTATAAATAGAAAAATGAAGAAGCTACAAGAAAAGAACTAACAACCTAAACCATCAACTCCATCCATATCAACAAACAAATCTGATGAGGAAAAAACTTAACAAAAATAAGCCCGACAAGGGCACATCAAAATCCAACAATAAAAAGAAAATAAGGCCCGACAAGGGTGCAATATCCAAAATAAACCCTCACTGCAACAAAATAAGAGAAGAGTTTGAGGGGTTTCCCTGAAAGGTGTGTATCATTCAGAACTAGAACTGCTAGGTCCAGAAAGGACCCAGTCTCCCTCATCAACATCCTCCTCAGCATCAGACCACATAGCTTTCTCAGAGTGCTTATTATCTTTGAGAGGAACTTGCTTTGCTTCCTATCATGATCCCTCTGCTTTTTTTGTCGCCTTTCAACCTTATCCAACCTTTCCTTAATATGCTACTACTGTCTTTCTACACTAGCTAGTGTAGGGCCACTGGGAGTAGTGGAGGGTGGCGGCCCTAATGCTGGTGCGGTGAAAGTCTCAGCTGGACCCGAAGGTAAGCCTGCTATAATCTGATGAAGATGGGCATCCATGCCATAGACACGGTTGGATATATGGCGGAGTGTTGGAGGCCCAATTCTTACAGGACCAATAGTCTCAGCCGCAACGGCTGACTCACGTGCCTCGCTAGACTCGGTAAATAGACCGAATGATGGTGAATCCACATCTATCTTCCTCTTCTTCGATGCTTTCATAGGGCCGGCCTCTCTTCTTCAGAGGGTGAATCAATTTTTTTGGCTTTCTCTCACTTTCACCATCCCTTTTTTTAACCCCAACTTCATAGCATAAGTGAGTGATCAATGAAGGAAAGATCAAACTCTTGTTACCATCAAGGACCACTTGTTGAATTTCTTTCATGATCAGTTGCCCTACATTCACTGGCAGACCCTGCATCATAGCACACATAACTTTTGCTTTATCAGGGTTCACATCAGATTCATTTTTTGAAGGCATGACTCGGGCATAAGTGATCCAAATCGAAGTGCGGGCCTCAAGGTTAAACTCCAAGGACTCAATCCTCATATTCAATGCTATCCATTGCGGGACCATGCCATCATGTAAGTGCTCCACAAACCAATCGATCCCCATTTCTGTAGCGCGGGCTTTGTATGTGGCATTATCGATATTCAGGAGGTTGTTGTATCCATTGATCAACTCCGGATGAAACCAAACCAATTTTCCCTGCACCTGCACCATCAAGTTATTTGCGAATTTCGTCTTGGCCGCATTAGCATAAAATTAACGGACCATAGAAAAGTTTTCCTTGATAGTCTCGGGGGCAAAGCATAACCACCCACTAGTAACAAACTTTCCGTGGAAGTCTGCCCATTTCTCCTGTAATCCATCCAACATGATACCTCTCTCCCTCATGATTGGATTTGTCAAAAGACGGTCATATAGTTAGGAGCACTTGAGGGAGACGAAGGTTCCTTGGTCAATGTACTCCTTATCGGCCACTTGGTTGGCATCTTCATGTTCAATTCTGGCCATTTTCAAGCTTAAAGAACCTACACAAGGAACAAGTTGTCAAACAATGATATAGACATGTAAAGAAATGTATTGGGACATGATTAGGCCAAAGAAATGAGACAAAACAAGCCTGGACAGAGCGGGGCAGAGTTGCTATTTTAGGAACTGTTAAAACTGGTCATCGCAATCGTGGGATGTTGCATCGTGATCGCGAAGACCAATTTATTTTTTTAGAATTTTAAGTTATCACAATCATGGAATATGACATCACGATGCTCAGTGAAGTTGGTCATCGCGATTGCGGTATTGGGCATCGCGATTGCGATGGTTAACTTTTTGCCCATAAAATTTCTTTCAATCTTTACGTCGAACAGGTGCTTTGCACCCTTTTGCACACAATTTTTAAAACACATGGGCATCACTTTTTACCCCAAAAATCAGCAAACCAACAAATTCCTAACCCCCAACTAGATTTCACTCATAATTTCATACCACACACCCACTTTGCACATTATGAATAAAGCAAAAGATTTGACACCCACTTGGAATTTTAGAGCACTTACAAGCACAAAGAGGGTAGATTGAAGAAGAGAAAATGGAGATTGTACTTTTATGGAATTGAAGTTGATGGATGGATTATTCTTGCCTTTAGAAGAGAAGAGAACCAAGTTTAAAAGCAGTTTTTGCTCTTGAAACAGTTTGTGTGACTATTTAAAACCTGGAAACTGTTCAGTGCCTCGTGGTCGCGAGGCTCTATCACGCGATCGCGATGAGTTAAACTCACCTAACTCCACGCGATCGCGATATGTTCTTGCAGTCATGAGTAGTCAGATAAATTTTAACTTATCGCGATCGTGAGGTTCAGGCTCTGCGATCACGATGCTTTGGCATCCACAAAGTTTCTGAATTTTTGCTCCAAATTTGAGCGGAGACAGGCCAGCAGAGGGGGCTCAAAACAACCCACAACCAAGAATTTTTAAAGACATAATTAATAGAAGAAAATCGGAATTTAAAGAGTAAACTTAAGGATTAGAAGTTAACAAACGACAAAGAATCGTCCATTATAAACCTCCTAGATGTGGGATGAAAAAGAATGAATTGTGGAGGTTTTGGAGCTAAATTTCCATGAAGGAACGCATTGGGAAGAAGATGAAATAAATTTGAATTTTAACGAAGGGTCAGGCTTTTAATTTGCCACGCCCTGGCGCTACAGCGGCCATGCGGGCGCAGGCACACTGACGCCGAGGCACACTGGCGCCAAGGAACCCTTGCACAGCGCAGGGGCTCATGCATGCTAAGGCAGGAGGGAATACAGGCACAGCACCTAGGCACAACGGCCGCCCAGGAGACACCCAGGAGCCATACCATGAACCAGCTATTGGCAGCAGCTAAGCCTAGGCAACATACACACGATGGACTCCCGAGAATGCATTTAGGTTCCTATGAACACAAATGAGATGAGCTATTCAACTAGAAATGGCACTCCAGACTTAAAGAAATTGAAAGAAATCCCAACGGAGGTCGATTTAACAAAAAATGGGACCTGCACCCAAAATCAACCTTTAGGCCAACTAAACCAAAACAGAACCTAAGGACCAAAATTAAGTTGGGAAGCCTAGAGACCCTAACCAATAGTCCCTCTAGCCAAAAAGCGACATTCTTGAGCTAACAACGCTGACAGAAATTCCATCTGAGGCCATCTTCTGTAAATATTGACCAAAGTCAACCTTCCAAGCCTAACTGGCCTGAAAATACCAAATGAGAGAGAATTCCAAATTGAAAAGCTCTTGGATCCTTATCAAAGGTCCAACTTGACCAAAATCCACAGTCCAGATCTAAAAAAACTATCAGAATTTGATTCCGAGCATGGTTTCCAAGAGTCTTGACTAGAGTCAATGATTTCCTAAGTTAAGGCTCTAAACAAGGAACCGGTCATAAAGACCAAACAAATGGCCTAGCCACCAAACTATCGGTCCCATCAAGCCATAAATGACTTGGGGATGCTATAGGAAAGCTCTAACAATAATAAGAAGGCGAAAACAAGAGAATAACCGAAAGGGTCATTTTATCATCCACTACTAAAAAGGACTTCCATCCACAAAAGTCAAGAAAGAAGGAAACATCAAAGACTCAATAACTGCCAATACAAATCTCGTACCACTCTCTCGTAAACCTGATTAGCCTCCTCGACCGGATGACAACCGACAGAACTAAACCAAAGGAAAGCTACCAAAACGCCTTAACTCCATACTAGACAAGCTAGACTCCAACCATTTACTTTAAAATTCCAAAGGTCTAACAACTGAATAAAACCATTAAGTAACTCAACCGGAATGCACCAACATTACACCAAAACCAAGAGAACCAAGGTGACCAATACATGGAACTTGAACCCTCAATACTACAACCAAATTCACCCAAAAAGCCACAACCTAAATCTCTAACTCATGAATCCATTAACTCGCAGAACCCTTCTATCCAGCCTGAATCCCTTGCACCTTATCCATGAAGCTTTAGACATGTCAAACACTCGACCCACCATTGAAATATCAACTAACCCGTTGGAGTTCCATAGTTCTCGTTGTACTCAACCTCAAATGGTTTCACCTTCATACTGAAACTCTATCAAAGCCAAGATCTAGTCTACTATCCTCTAATATCCAAAATACCAATGTGTAGCATATCCTTGAAAACTATAGTACCCTACCCTGACTGACCCTCAACCAACGAACAAATACCTTTGGTATGATCAATCTGTATACCAGAACCCCACTGAACTAACCATTGGAGCTTAACTGAAACTTGCACAGCATGTTTGGGAAGTACTTGTATGAACACCATGTGTGAATGGAGAACCTCCCAACTATAGAACGAAACTAACCCCGCTGAACAATGCCAAGTCAGAATTGACTAAAAGTTAATAAACCAGGGCAACCTACCCAAGAAGACCCAAACCCAAACCGAATCTCCGCAAGGAGTGTGGTAAGCCTACCACCAAGTCCGTATCCATCAACTAACTCAATATACTCTAGGAATATCGTTGCTACTCCCTATACAAAAATGCAATTCAGATTTAAGATCTCCTTACTATGACCAACTTAGAAAGATGCCCACCATGGTGCGAATATCAAGTAAAAAAACCCTATAGGCAAATGAAAGGATGTCCAAAGTCTAAGGTCGCCATCTAGCTATTGAAAACATCATAATATTTCAGCTCACCCTCTTGCTCAAAACACCCGCTCCGCTATACTAGTACATGAACCATAAACTCTGAAAGCAATCAACATATCATAACTCCTACCCCATACTGGTAGATCCTAACCCACGTTGGAATCCCATGCAACTGGCAATCCTCAGAGAATCAACTAATCAACCCTCAAATTCTCAGAACGGAAAGGAGACCATCGATCTGAAAGTACCATTCGAATCCAAAGTAGCCCTACTGGCCTCAATCCATACAACCTGATCACATATAATATAAAATCACTGATCCTCGATCTGACATTGCTGAATCTGTCTAACCAAGTTAGAATGGGACTCGCGCTGACAAGAATACCACTGGAATCTGCAAAGTCTAGTCTAATCAAATGGTTAGCCAAGGACTGGATGTACAAGGCTAATGGGCACTTTGAAAATGAAATAGACAAGTTAAGTTATCTGCAGTCACCGCCTTCCAGCTCCAAGATACTGCAACCGATGAGAACCTTCCACAAACAATCTGAAGAAACCCAGCTAGTCCACAATTTTCAAACCCAGCTCTAATTGCCAATCAATGCCTCTATCAAAACCCTGACTAGCCTCATATGCCACCGATGAACACTATAGAAGCTAGAGCTAACTAGGTTTTGAATATTCACTTTGCCCAATCCGTAGATGCTATTGGTACTTTGTAACACAAAGAACCTAACAAGGATAGTCATAGCTGATGCACAAGTCCCCCACTGGTAGGACTAGAAAAGCCTACTACCTCTATCTCCACTATAAAGAATCCTAACCTCGAATTTATCTAGGAACAATGCCACTACACTCTATAGTGGGTCAAATTGAGTCATCAACACACAGACCCAAGAAAGCCCTCAGTCGTCACCTCAGTCAGCTACCAATAACCCATACATACGATCAATGAGTCATCTCCATTCTTTTTCAAACCAAACAAAACCCTTTACAAAGATACCCTGAACCTGACAAACTCTTTCTCGAAAGATCTTGAAGTTGTTCCCTTAGCTCCCACAACTCCACTAGCAACACACGATAAGGAAGGAAAAGAATTGGCCAAATGCCCAGCTCAATCACAATGCTATAACAAAAACTCAACCCAACCAGAATCGGGAAATATAAGGAAAACAACTCATATACCTGCCAACTACAAAAACCAACCAAAATAACGAGGACCGACTCTAACCCTTCGGGAAAAGAAAAACCATATAGTATCCACTAGAATAACCAACATATTCCTCCTTAAGACAAACAAATCCCTCGGTACATAACCACTAGTAACACACACCAAAACCAATAGAAGGATTTCCAATAAACACTAGATAACAACCACCTAACACCGCTAGAAAAGAGAACCTCAAACCAATTATAGAACCACAACAAAATCGGAAATAAAGACAATCTAACCTACCCATGAGTCACAACTCCAGGTAATCACCTCCCAAAGATAGCACAACCCATTAATACTAAAAATAATAAATCTATCGAGAAAAACATATGCACAAACACTACAACTCAAATAGTGATACAACCAAATAAGAAATAGGTAGGCAGATATGCATATACACGAAAATGGGTAGATTCGTAAAGCAAACAATGCTAGTACTATCCAATGGTAACAAAAGTTATACCTATAGCAATGACATCTGGAACCTCTACCTTTGGCCTACCAAGTGGGGCATTGGACTGTCGTTGTATGTCTCTAGACTGAGTAGTCAATGTTGAAGGCACAATCATCTCTCGCTGAGGACAATCTCTAAAGTAGTCCTGCTCTGATGTATGACGCCTATCGACTCGGGATGGACACCTGCACTACTTGGCTGAAAGCCACCTCTAACCATCTGGGGACCTCTCCTACTATCTTTCACAATACCTCTAGCTTCCTAGGGACCACTCCGACTACCCTGCACACCACTTCTAGATAGTGGCACTGGAACTCTGGGAGATAAGACTTGCTAACCCTACTGACTGAAAGGTGTGAACATGGGGCAATACCTAGCAATGTACCCACACTCTCTGCACTGAACACAAGCTTTACCTGATGATGTTTGACGACAAGATCTCCCTGAACTTGATCGTCCACCATAGCCTACACACTCTAAATGTCAACCTTGATGAGCCTGACCTCCACCATGTCTATTCTACTTAACATGCTCTGTACAACAATCCTCTGCAACTTGTGGAGCAACCGAAACTGGCCTGCTAGATAAAAAGTGATGAAATCGATCCCTAGAAGAGAATCCCTTACCTCTAGTCAGAGAACCATGAAAACTGCCCTGACAACAATGCCTCTTAGCACTACCTCTATATGACTCACGACATAACCCCTCAACAGCACAAGCATGATCAACCACCTAAAGAAAGGTAGTACACACTGTAACCATGTGCTCAGTCACAAAACAAAGTGGTGAAATTAATGCTCCAAAAAAACCCTGAACTCTCTAAAACTATGTAGGCGCAGTTCTAGCAGTGGGCCTAACCATTTCATGGAAAATTTACTCACACAACAATACCGACATACAACTCTGCTGAATACCAGGAACCTCAAACCTAACTGAAGTATCACTCAAAGATACAGGTACTGCCCCTACCTGGGGTACTGATACACCCATCAAAAGACTCAGATTCCTAGCCACAATAATTGAAGAATTGGGGCAGCCATAAATCCTACTAGACGTTGGGATGGCCCCAAACTCCCTAACTGATGCGGCAAACTCCCACTCTGAAAAAACAGACACAGAAGCCTTGTCATCACCCACTATCGTACTTATCCTAGGCATCTGAGAAGTAATACAATGTTGAAGTTTAAAAGTCGATAGAGTCAGGAAAGCATGATAAAGAGACAAGAATATGGAACTTTTCCAAAAAATTCCATGTAGCCTCCGGTAGATCGGATACGGATGTCATCATACCAATCTCCGAGACTCTACTTAGACACTTGCTCTTTTACCAACGACATCGAATGTAACACCCCAAAAATCCTAAACAAATACCTGAACCTTTTCCATGAGTGTAATAATCTTTTTCCTAGTGTGGTGAGTGCTTTGGATGCGAATCATATTCACAAGAAACTCCTATCATCAAGTTAAGTCGTAAGCACCTCACCAAAGTAAGTTTTCATGTAAGTCTAAACTAAGGTCAACTTCAATAAATCATTCCTCCTAAAATATAAAGAGTTAGGTGTCCTAGTACCCACCAAATTAAAGATTTTTGACTCTTATTTCCAACGCCATCAACCGCGCATTAATTTGAGTCTGGAGTAAAACGTTAGGGGCAGTTTACTGCAGTGTTGCCAGTGATGACTGATTGGAATAATGAACCATCATTTTGAATGATAGTCCATACTTAGACTCGTCGTTGCTGTACTGAACCTTAAAATTTTCATTCTCAAAATCACTGGTTGGTTCACGACCCGTAGAGCGAAATCACCGTCCTGTTGACCCATAGAAATAAATCTGTAGCATGATGTTTCTATCCTGGGTTCCATGTTTCCAAAGCACGATCCGTCATTCAGACCACGACCCGTAGATGGAGTAGTGGTCACTGAGTTGACTGTCTTTTTTAGAATTTTCCTAATTATTTCCCAGGGGTATTTTGGTCATTTCCCACCCTTTTAACTACTAAGTGGAGTTGTTTTGACTATTTCTAGTAGGGTTTTCACCCATATTATCGTAAGTTTCTCCTAAGTTCCTCATTCTTCTTCCAAAAGGGAAGATTTCTCTCCAAAGTTTCTCTCAAGCTCAAGTATCCTAGCTTCAAGTTCAAGCCTCCTAGTTCTTTTCCATTGAAGTGGGTAATCTTCCTCCAAAGTATGTGGGTTTTCAATAATGGGTTCCTTTCACCCTTGTGCCCAAAACCACTAATTCAAGTTTTGATTTCATGATTTTCAAATTAGGATTCTAATCCAATTCTTATGGATTTTTGCTAAATATGATCTTCTCATGATTTGTTTATGAAATTACTACTAAATTACATGATTTCACATGGATTTTTACATGTTGACTCTTAATTCATGAATTTAAGTTTAACCATGAAAATTTCCACATGCATGAAGTTGATTTAAGCAAATTGGATTTTGATAGCATATTCCTTATGGATTTTCAAGCATGTGCATGCCTAGTTCCTATGTTCTTTGAAAATATACATATTATGAAATTAAACTAGAGCCATGCAAATTTTACAAGTGATGAAGTATGCAAGTCTTTCCATGTTATGAAGTATGATGCAAGATAAGACACCTGATGTTCCATCAATGCTCATGAATCGATTTCAAAACCCTATTTCATGAGTAGTATGATGATCCGGGGTATGAAAAATGTTATGAACAAGTATGAATAAGTTTGGCATTGATGTGCCACATGTATGTGAGCTCATGTTATATGTATACATATGTTTTGGGAGTAGTATTTAGCACCGAGTTGGACCGAGTGAGAGTACCCTTAGACCCAGAACTATGTGCCACCGTAGGTTGCCCGTGTTGAGGCTTATGATGACATGATCCTGTTATGAAATGAAATGGTTCTAACTTTGGCAGGTTAGGATGACCTTTTTCAGTCTGGGGAAATGACATCGGACTCCATGTAGCTCAACATGGTTTAATGTCAGTTACGAGAAACTCCCACATATTTATTTTCAAGCTATGAAGTTATATGATTCTATATTATGAAACTTAAGCTTTATTTCATGTTTTATGTTTTATACCTTGATATTTATTTATGGTCCTTCTTTAAGTAACAAGTTTATTCTTAAGCATATTTTTAAATTTTTTTATCATGATTCGTGCATCGCTCTCATACTCAGTACATTCCATAGTACTGAAGCATATTTTGCGCTGCATTCTTTGATGATGCAGATTCAGGTGTCCCTTCTCAGATTCGTGGCTAGAGTTCCCAGGCCACTTTCCAACTCAGCTGTTGGTGAGTCCTCTTGGGTCGAGGGCTAGTTCTATTCTTAGTTTATGTTAGCTTTTATTTTCGTACTTCGAGTTAGCTAGGGTCTTGTCCTAGCAACTCCTTATGTCATGTAGAGGCTTTTCAGACATAGACAATATTCAAGTCTTCTTATGGATCTTGTATTCTTATTTGACTTGATTAACCATTATTTCTATTCAATGCAGGATTCAATAGACCCAAATAATCAAACAAGAACAAAATCTATATATGAATTCAATAACCCAACAAGTATTATCTCTAATATAAACCCAAAATCTTGAGTCAACAATACACCAATAAAATAGCAATTAAGAACAAGAGTTGAAGAATGGAAACTAAAGATTTTACAATAAACAGTATCCAAATCTTCACTCTTATAGTGTTGGTTGATGAACTTGCTCTGGAAGCTTGCCAAAAGTTCCAAGGATTAGCCAAAGATGTGTTCTAAGATGTCTTGGAAGAGTTTTATGTGAATTGGGGTTCCCAAAAATGGAAATTTCCAAATATGTCCCACAGCTGATGAATCCTTTGTCGCGATCACGTGCATGACCTTCGTGATCGAGAGGCTCTTCAATTTCCTTCACCCTGATCGCATGAATCAACTTTCACGGTCGTGATGCTTTGAGTTTCTGCCAACTCATCGCGATCACATGGCTTTGTCTTCGCGGATGCGATGACCATTTTGGTGCCAGTGTCCAACAACTCTTTTTTTTCTCTATTTGACTTGTTTTCACTTGAATCTTTCTCGAACCCTTCTAAAACACAGAAACCTATAAAATAGAAGAAATTCATGTCAAATTGCACTATTTATCCACTCAATACTAGCAAAGGTATAAGATTATAAGCGAAATAAGTAGGTAGAATACCAACTTATCAGTTTGACCTAGAGGCTACCCATTCAAGAGTGGAAATAGGAACGGATAGCTATATACTTTATGGCAGGCTTTCCGTATACTTTTCATAGATTTGATGCTATTTGGGATATCATGGATAGGTTGACAAAGTCTTCTCCCTTTCTGTCGGTTCAGAATTCTTACAATTTAGAGAAGTTGTCTCATATCCATATTCATGAGATTGTCCATTTGAATAAGGTCCCTTTCTACTGGTTGACAGTTTACTTTGTGTTTTTGGAGGACTATTTAGAGAGAGTTGGGTACCCGTGTTGAGCTTAGAACTGCTTTTCACTTGCAGAATAAAGGTCAGTGGGAGCATACTAGGCAGGTTCTGAAGGATATGTTGTGAGCACGTGTTATTGATTCTGAAGGCCAGTCGGACCAATTCTTAACCTTCGCAGAGTTTGCGTATAATAATAGCTACCACTCAAGTATTTAAATAGCTCCATTTAAGGCATTGTATGGTAAATGGTGCCTGTCTTTGGTGGTTTAGCTTGATGCCTTCAAGGTTAGGCCATGGGTAATAACTTGCTGCATGATTCTACGGATAGAGTTTGGGTAATTTAGGAGAGACTTCATACTACCTAGAGTAGGCAAAAGAGATATGCTAGTTTATGGTTGGTGATCGAGTATTCCTTCCAGTGTCGCCTATTAAAGGTGTGATGAGGTTTGGGAGAAAAAGAAAGCTTATCCCTAGGTTCATTGGTCCATTTAAGATCCTTCATCTCATTGGAGAGGTAGCATATGAGTTAGCCTTACCTCCTACTCTTTTAAGTGTTCACCCTATTTTGCATGTTTCTATGCTAAGATGGTATGTTCTGGATGAGTTGCACAAGCTTCGGTGGGATTCAGTTCAGCTGAATGATCCTTTGGCTTTTGAGGAGGAGCCTATTGCTATTTTGGATAGGTAAGTTAGGCAGTTGAGGTCCAAGGAGATCCCATCAGTTAAGATTCAACGGTGGCTTTTTCCAATCAAGGAGTCTACTTAGGAGACCGAGCATGACATGCGGATCCGTTATCCTTACTTTTTTTGATCCTTTAGGTACCTCTTTTCTCTAACTTTAAAGTTAATAAAGTCATTTTAGTAGTTGATTTTGTAATGACCCTCGTGGTCATTTCCTTATATTTATTCCTTTTTACTATTTTGACCCTTTCCGTGACTGATGTGCCAAGATTTTCCGGCACATTTTATGTTTTTAACGAAGAAGCTTTGTAGTTTTCAAGTAAGTATTATGCAAATTGATGTTCTTTGGTTGTTTTGCAGGAAGGATATATTTTATTAATAAGAGAGCGTAGATGTGTCAAAAATAAGGAGCTTTACTAATCATTTTTAGTTGAATCGAACCGTTGGTACAACCGTTGCATTTAATCTCAAAGACAAAAGCTAACACAAAAAGTGAAGTTACAATGGAAGGCATAATGAACCATTTTGAGGAATAACGGTATGTTCTCTTCACCATTTCCAGAACTAGAAGACAACCCAGATGGAGAAGTTACAATAATCAATGAAACAATCTGGTGTAGACTAAAATGGACCATTTTAGCATCCTTTCGGGAAGATGCGTCATTCCTTTCTTAGACCAATCCGGATTTGATTTGTAATTGTCTATAAATAGGACTTTTAGGGTATTTTTGCAAACACTTATTTTACCATATTTTTTACACACTTTTAGGGAAAAAAACTTTATGTTACTTTTAGCTTTGGAGATTTTGAAAAAGATTTCAAGCGCTCCTCTTTTGTGCTCTCTTGGAAGAACAACTCTTGTTTATCAATCAATTACTTTCGTAAGTATGCATCATTCAATTGTTGTTATTGCATTATTTTATAGTATGGGTTACTAAACCCAAATTCAGGGATTGTGAATCCACACAATGAATGAATCTTAGGGCAAGAGTGTCTATATAAAATTGAATAGGTTGTGGGTGAGTTGTTAACAATAGGATTATTGGAAATTAGCAGTTGCAAATGTTAATTAAATGCCCTTTTAACCTTAGTGTTTTCCAAAATGATTCACTTAGGTTGGGATATTGTTAATGGATAAGAGCAGAAGGACTTAATCCTTGTTCAATAGGATTTCATAGGGATATGTTAATTCTACTTAACTTATTATGATCATTTTAAAAATATGGCTCATTTCATTTGGGAAGATAAATGAATGATTGACCAATTTCATATCAGAAGATAGTAATTGGTATTTCATTGATCATGGTTCACCCGAAAGTAACCTCGAATTGCCCATATTAATGCTTGTACCTGTTAGAGGAATTCTACTGTATGGTGAAACAATCTCAAATTTCATAAACCTTGTTAATTCTAAACATATACATTGCATTAGTTTTCCAATTCAATACAACAACTCCTATTTAGTTAAGGGATAAAATTTGACATAAAGTAAAGAGAACAAATAGCTTTAAGCATTGCATTTCTCACCCTATTCCATGTGGGATTTGACCCCAGCCTAGTTGTTGGGTTACTATATTTGACAACGGTCGTTTACACTTTTTAAAGGGTGTAATTTGAACGTATCAAATTTTGGCGCCACTGCCGGGGAATATGGTTTTGAAATTTACTTAGAGTAATTCTTTCTTTACATTGTGTCCCTTAGATATCCCATCACACTTGGTCTATTTTGTACTTACTGCAGGCAAGTATGGCTGCTCAAAATCGAAGGAAACAAGGAAACAATCCAACAAAATGCCACTGTGAATGTGCATGTGGAAAATCCTCTATTTGATAAGGAGGTCAATGTTTTTGCTGCGGAGGTCCCTGAACTACATTATGCTAGTGCAATTATCCCACCTCGTGTGGATGCTTCCATATTTAAGATAGATCACGGGTCCTATGCAATGCTGAGGTCTGAATGTCTTTTCAAAAACTCCACTGACGATGATCTTCTCGAACATCTGAAGAACTTTATATATGTTTATCGGACGTACATACTGAACCATGTATCAGATGAAGCCTTCATGTTGAGGTTGTTCAAATATTTGCTAATCGGAAAAGCTCACACCTGACTCAACAATTTTCCCCCAAACTCAATCCACACTTGGAACGAGTTGGTGAATATGTTCTTGAAGAAATGATTTTTGCCTTGCAAGAAATCAGAGCTCAGAGACAAGATCTTCTTTTTCAAGAAACTCACGAGAGAGAAATTGTATGAGGCTTGGTAGAGGTTCAACCAGTATCTTCAATGATCTCCAAGTCATGGTTTTCCTGACAATATTTTGATGGAGAAATTTTACACAGGTTTGGACCGCATCTCTCAGTCAGTTGCCAATAATGTAGCAGAGGGAACTTTCATGAATAAAACATTAGCTAGGTAATGCAGATGATGAACAGGTTGACAACTCATAACCATGACTAGCACTCGTGTGGAACAAATGCTTGGTACATGCCTCCTTCTTTAGCGAATCTAGCAAAGGAAAATCATGATAGTAATGAGACCATCGCCAAATTGGTCACCAACCAGGATTAATTGAACAAGAAGTTAACTGAAAAAGATACAAAAAGGGTGAATGTTTTAGAGATCATACCTCTACAACAAGTACTTGGTTTTAGTTATGAGGATGGTGGATACCTGGAGATGCAGACAATGCAGGCTAAAAACGCTAACTTCACAACAAACACTAGAGGTCAGCAAAGACAGGGTCAGCTCTACCAGGGTCAAGGCTACGAAAAAAAGAATCAGTGGAAACCACAACAAAAGACCCAATGGAATTCACACCAGCATAATCAGTGGCAACCACAACAACAAGCCCAATGAAGACCACAATTATAGGTACAAGGAAAATTTTACAATCCAAATGGGTTCAATCATAAAAGTGGAAATCCATATGTGCCTCTATAGGGAAATCAACAAGAATAGGGACCCTCCAAGATGGAGAGTATGTTAGAGATTATCCCTACCAATCAGGAGAAGGAATACATGTCAGTGAAAAACCTAGTAGAGGTGGTAGGTTCTCACATGACTTTTATTTAAAAGTTGGAACAACAGTTCATGGATTTATCAAGGGTGAAAAATCCAAACCTGAAGGGTCAACCACCAAGTGATACCATTGGTAATCCAAAGGGTGGGGGTAGAACATCTCAGTGTATGGATATCACCACCCAGAGTGGTCTCACCACAACAAATACTAATGTAATTGATGAGCCAGTAGAAGAAGTAGAGGTTAGTCCTGAGGAAGATATTGTAGTTGAAAAGGAAGCTCCAATTGAGAAGAAGGTTGATGAGGTAAATAAAGGGCCTATTATGAAGATCATTCATACATTTGAGTGTCCACAACTATTCCCTCAATGGTTGGTCAAAAAGATGGAGGATGCTAAATGCCTGAAATTTTATGATCAGTTATAGAAGGTGTTGATGTGTATACCATTCCTTGATGCTTTCCAATAGATGTCTGGATTTGCAAAATACTTGAAAGAGTTGATTAAGAAAAAGGGATCTGTGAAGGAGAAATATTTACAACTTACTCAAAAGGTAAGCTCTATTATTTCACGCTACACAGTTGAGAAGAAGGGTTATCTAGGTGCATTTACAATACCCTACACCATCGAACTAAGAGAGTTTGCTAAAGCACTATGTGATAATAGTGCCAGTATAAATTTGATGTCATTGGCCATATACAAGCAATCCATACTTGGACTTCCCAAGCCTACCAACATGAGGTTGCAGATTGAGGACAGGTCTATGTAATGACTCGTTGGTATTATTGATGACGTGCTAGTCAAAGTTGAAAAATTCATGTTATCGGTTGATGTTATGATACTAGATTGTGCGGTGGACAAAGAGATCCCAATGATTTTTTGATGCCTATTTCAAGCAATAAAAAGAGCACTAATGGACTCAGACAGAAATGAAATTGAATTTTAAGTCAATGATGAAGAGGTCACTTTTCAAGCCAGCAAGGGAATATCCTTACCAAGAAAGTATCACAACATTTCAGTCATAAATATGGTAGATGATGCAGTAGAGGAAGCAATAGAGGCAAAGGTATATGAGGATATCTTTGGTGAAGTGTTGGCAGTTATCTTGGTGAACTTTGATGGAGAAGACATGGAGGGATACGTGGAGACTGTCAATGCCCTGACAGGGCTTGGTTCTTATAGTTACACTCCAAAGAAACTCTCTCTAGACTTGGAGAATAGAGAAACTCCATCAACAAAACCATCCATCATTGAGGCTCCCAAACTTTAGCTAAAGCAGCTCCCCACCCACCTCAGGTATGAATTCTTGGGACCTAATGATACTTTACCTGTTATTGTTTCCACTTTGTTTTTTGATGTGCAGGTAACGAGGTTGATAGTTGTGTTGTGAAAGTATAGAAAAGCTATTGGATGGATAATAGGTGACATTCGTGGGATTCCAAAAGACATATGCGATCATAAAATTAAGCTAGAGAATGATAGCCGACCCAGTGTTGAGATCTAGAGGAGAATCAACCAAGCCATGTAGGAGGTGGTTAAAAAGGAGATGATCAAGTGGTTGGATGTAATAGTAGTCCACCCCATTGTTTATAGTACATGGTTTATCCCAGTGCAGCGTGTGCCCAAGAAAGGAGCTATTACTATTGTGGAAAACTCCAAGAATGAGTTTATACCAACCAGAAGAGTCACCGGATAACGTGTTTTACTGGAAGCTCAATGAAGCAACCTATAAAGACCATTTTCCCATACGCTTCATTGATAAGATATTGGACAGGTTAGCTGGGTGAGCCTATTATTGCTTCCTTGATGGCTTCTCTGAATACAACCAAATTAATATTGCACTGGAGGACCAAGAGAAGACCACATTCACTTGTCCATATGGTACATTTGCATTCAACCGAATGACCTTTGGTCTCTTCAATGCTCCTACAAGTTTCCAGCTGTGCATGATGTCTATATTTTCTTATATGGTTGAAGATTATTGATAAGTCGGTAATATACAACCTTATTAAGCCTTTACTCATGAATTATTCCATTTTTTGATAATATTAAGAGGTTCTTAAAGAATTTATTGACATGAATGCATGTACTTTTGTCCTAGAGAATAAAACAAGGAAATGGACCCAAAAGAGCTCAAAAGGAGTTGAAGTGTGAAGTGATTAGATGAGATGAAGATTCTATGGTGAGGTGCAGACCTCATGCGACATACAAAACACAAGGTGCTGTATCTTCCACCACATGAAGCTGAGAAGAGAAGATAAGGATATGTTAAGGGGTACGGCCACCGTGCGACATGCACAAGATCTAGTGCAAACCACACCCTACTTCACACGGGGTTTGAAGTTCAGCCTAGTATTTGGTTCACTCATGAAGAGTTGTGTGATGCGGACAATGTGATATGCGAACCGCACAATTCACGATGGGAATTTGTGTCTATCTTTATATAACGAATTAGGAACATTCTAAAACCGAATTTAGGCATAGTTTTGAATAGTTCTTCAGTTTTTGAAGCAAGTTTCTCTCCCAAGGAAAGAAATAGGGTTTCAATCCATTCTCTCAATCTTTAACCTTGGACTTGTAAATTTTAGTTTGGATATTGGATTATTGCTACAATTATTGAAAAGTAATTTGAATTTATCGATGGGTATACTTTCTTCTTCCATTAGCATGAGTGGCTAAGTTTCCTTGTCTAGAGATGTGTTGAGGATGGGTACTTGACAAAAGGGTATAGGTCTTGCTTATTTGTGTTTATAATTTCTAATATGACATGGGTCTAGTGATTTCACCATATTTTAACTCTAAAATTAGTTATTGAAAACATTGATTTAATTTACTTGATTGTGTTCTGGCTTGAGAAAGGGGTTCATGATTTTGGATGTGAAGTTGCTAGTGGGTACTTGGGATTTCGCTTAGATTGAGGCTAGAAATAGTTCAATTCACCGGAAATACTTGTTTAAGGGTCTAAGCTAGAGATAGGGTGACTTTTCCAAGCCTATATTGGTTGGTCTATGCCTAAACAATGGTGTTTGAATAAAAAACCATTGGATAAATGATTGTTTGATCAAAAGATTAAGAAGCATGCCTAAAACCAATGCTACCTATTTTAGTTAGTAAGAGTTTATGAAAATGAGAAAGTACCTTGACCCATGTTCGAGTCCCATTAGAAGCACATCTCTAGTCATCCTCTCTCTTGTTTACACCTTGCATTTTTACTTTATTGCTTTGTTTGGAATTTTAATTGTGACAGATTCCCAATTTCTCACTCTTTTACATTATTTGTTGTTTGGACAATATACTCTCGCTGAAAAGTCATTTCTACAATCTTTTTCTTCCCTTTGCTTTATTTTCACTTGTGGTAAGTTTTCTGACATTAAATACTTGTTATTATAATGATTGGGAGCTTATATTATGAAGCATGCTCCTTAGAATTTCCATGTTGATTTTGGGTGAGATCCAAAATTTTTAGGTCCCCAATTTTGAATTGTATTGTGGATTTTGCTGAGGATTAACTTGGTAGAACATGAAATTATGATAATGCATGTTGATTGTATTAGTTTTTAGCCTTGAAAATCTATGTTTGGGGTAAAGTCTGAGTAATCCACTTGTGATTTATGCATGATTTGGCCCTACTATAGATTGGGTGACGTTATTCTTAAGGGAAAATCATCGTCTTCATGAGGTTTTGGTTGAAAATTGATGTTTGGGGCTGAAATTTGATACGACTCTTATTCCCATGTAATTTGTTGCATGTGCTTATTGGGTGTATGATTTGGTTAGGAGGTAGGAATTATTGTTGAATCAATATGCCTAATTGTTGCAATTGAAGGCCTTATGTTCCCAATGATACACGGGGTAACTTCCTTCTTAAGGGAAGCCATTGAGTTTTTCTTTTGGTTTGAAAGTTGATAATGGATCCCGAGGAAGTCTGAATAACCGAATGATTTGGTTTGGGTCATGTCATGTTTGGCCCTATTGCTTAAATTGTTTAATTATAGGTTTTCTGCTCGTTGCCATGTGCTTAATGCAGATCTGGCTTTGCGATTCACATACATAATTAATAGAACATAAGGAACCAAAAATTCCAATTGATTCCTTGTGCGTTTTGCATGTGCCGCATAGATATCGATGTGTGAAACGCACAAGGTACCACACCTTCTTAGAAAATTCTGCCAGTTCTCTATTTCGAAAGGCGAACTTAGTGTGATGCGTACTTTGGCTTGTGAAAACCGCACCAGCTTCACACCGCAGTGCAGAAATCCTTGTAGGTTTCTGGTAGCTCATGCAAAATCACATGCAACGCACACTATTCCTTGTATTTTTCGCACGTGGTCTACATGAACCACCAGTTACCTACTTTGTTTTATACTTCCTTGCTTTCCATTCTTTTTAATTAGTTAACTTATTTTAAATTATGTATGGATGCCTGGTTCTTGCTTCTAACCTCAATTTTCAGTAATATGCCTTGTAATAGGCGTCACCAAATGAGGCAAGCTACAAATCTCACTTCCACATCCACAAATATGGGCTTGCCTATGCAGGATGAGGGTCCTAATGAGTTTGAAATTTGATTTGGCCTCGAGGGGATGGAGGCATACTATCTGGAATTTTAGGGGAAGCGATCATTTGTGAAAGAAAAAGGGTCTGAGGTGGAAGCATTCGAAGCGTAGTTCCCAAACATACCCAGATAATTCCATAAATGTTCCTGGGAACACTTCGCCAAAACTTCAAGCCCATACTTTCCTGAGTTGGTACAGGAGTTTTATGCATCATATATGGCTAGACATGACATTCTGAAACATAAGGGCCCAACGAACAAGATACCATGCCTTGATTCAGTGTTAGTGAGAGGTAAGGAGATAGATATCACCCCAGCAACCATCCATTTTTCCATATGGGATGATGAAGTAATTCCAAAGTCAAGATATATGGAGCATGTGGCTATAAAGGAATACCAATACGAGTGGGTTGCTAGTGTAATTATAGAAGGGACCCCTTTTGGGGCCATCTCAAAAGGACCCATATATCGATCATATCTTAAGTTTGAAGCTCGGATGTTGTTGGACTTTGTATGCACATGACTTATCCCAACTAGTCAGACCACCAAAGTGACTATAGAGGTGGCCATTTTTATTGCATACATCATGTCTACATTCTAAATTCATGAAGGGGAAATCATTGCCGAACAACTTAAGCGGAGAGCTAGACACAAGTCCACCTTTATGGCCATTCCTCTCCTCATATCACTCCTCTATTTTCAGGCAAACTTCCCTATGTTTCATTCGATACACAAGACAAGCCAAGCTGAATGGTCCACTTAGACACAAGGCAGGACACAGATGCTCTGCATGTTAAGAAAAAGCACCTTTCTCACAATGACATGTCAATCATCTCCCGTGCTGAGAGTGTTACTCATGATCATTTGGACACTTTCTTCAACTCACAAAAAGTATCAAACACCATCTATGTAACTTCTTAAGCCACTTCATATCTAGGTAAATTTCTCAATCTAAGTCAACTTAGTCACAAAAATGTGGAAGGGCTTTGAAAGGATAGCAAAGGACATTCCAAGCATGATTCAATCCGCCATTAAATTCGCTTTGAAGATAATAGTGGCAAGTGTGATCATGCTTTGTGTTAAAATGGATACCATAGAAGTTGAAGTTGATGAGCTTAGGCAAGAAATACCGCATATTGAGCCAAAGATTCCTAATTGGGATCTTAATCTACTGGCCTCGAATTCTATGTCCTCTCCAAGGGATGCTAGCCATCCCAATAATTGGTGCATAGGTTTGGACCCCAATAAAGTTAGAAGTGCATCCGAAATTCAAGAAATATTTAATGCTCCATCAACCCAGCAATATCCATATCCTCCTGAGTCACCTGTGCTTGAATGGAGGCATCTACCTAGGCCAGATTGGGCTGCACTGCCACCTTCTTATCAAGAGTTGATGACCGTTGAGAGCAAATAGTTTATGGATGACCCTTTTAGGCCCCTTCAGGTGTCATGGGACCCTACAATACCCTTATTGGCGAGTTTTCAAATTCACCCAGTGCATGCCTACATCACACCACAGGCATCATCACCACCTCAGTCTCATAGGCCACCTCAGCGAGTTTACTCAAGGAAGCATCGTAGCCACCATTAGCATCACCAGGGTATTTTTACGCTCATTCTTATCTGTATAATTTTTTGTTATGCATCAAGGGCTATGCGAACTTTATGTTTGGGGGCTGTCTATAATTATTCATGATGCTTGATTTGCCTCTTGGCCCTATGCTTAATTGTGCCCTCCTCGGGTTTGATGTTTAATGTCTTTTGAATTTATGCTTAATTGTGCCCTCACCGAGCTTGATTTTTTTTTAAAAAAAATCTTGATTGTGTGCGGGGTTAGTCTTACACGATTCCATTATCTCGCTACCCATTCCCTGCGAATGCACTAAAGGCCTACGCCGAGGCTTATTTTTCAAATGATTCATGAGTGCGCAAATTTGGTAGTCGCCTTGTTAATAGTAGTTTAGCAATAAATTCTGAGGGTTTTCTTAACACCATAGTTCTTTTCCAAGGAGCAAAAGTTTTCTTTTGTTTAGTTTTGTGTCGAACCGTGTTGGGGTTTCTCTATTATTGACTGAGAGGCGACTTTTTTAAGGGAAAATGCCAAGTTTTAATTTAATTTGAGTTTGTGCTTTGCTTATCTCAAAATGGACCCACTGAAAAAAAAACTTGGCAAGATGTTTTTGGAAAGGTAAGGAAAGAGGGAAAATGAATTTTTGAGGAAAGCATCTTCTTGTCATGACTTTCACACTCTCGGTTTGGCTTGATCGATTCAAAAATAAGTGTGTAATGAACTCAAAATAGCATGTCAAAAGTCATTTGTCCCAATAGATTTTGAGACTAATGTGAAGAAGTCATGTGGCATGATGCCTCGTGTGGTGAGACTTTACCTTGATTCTTGTGCGTGCATGTCGTCTAGAAATTACCCTGAATGTGATTCAAGGCAAAATTCTAGTTGTGACCGAGCATGGAAGATGATCCTACGCCCTTTTTGAATAGCCACTTTACCCAAATGACTTCTCTTGACATCAATCCTGATGAACCCTTTTGAGATTGTGACCTTTCTTTGGCACCTTGTTTGACACCTTGACCTTTTTGGAACCTCTTGCTTGGCACCCATTCCCCCTAACAACTTGAAAGTGAAACTTAGGCTAAAAGCCTAAGTTTAGGGGGGGTGAAATTACAACAAAGGCAAAAGCCTAAGTTTGGGGGTGTATGTGTGTAATATGGAGAGGATAAGGAACGCACTTCAAGTGCAAGGTAGCACCTTATGTTGAATTGCAAATTGCTCCAAACATCAATGCAATGAGCAAAATGAAAAGAAAAGAATTGGTGCTACCAAGTGAAGGTGTTACAGGAGGTAGAATTATCAAGATTAAAAGGGAAAAGCTTGGGATATGTGAGGAAGAAATAATGTGAAGTCAAAGTTCAAAAATGTTAGCGGTGTTCAATAATGATGAGAAAGAGCGATAGGGAGGTTTAGTCACTTGAGAAAAATGAAATCCTCACCTCTGCCCTAACTAGCATCGTAACCCACAAGTCCATAGTGATTCTGAGTTTGGCCACTCTTCATTAGTTGCGATTTACATGATGGGCAAGCCAATGGTTAGACATGTGTGTACTTGAACTTCCTTGAGAGAGTGAGAGTCTTTTTTGTTCTCTTATGATCCCTTTTATTGTGAAATTGCATAATTGTGAGTGGAATTCTCTCTTGTGGTGAGTGGCATCATGCACTCAAATTGGAACATGAAGTCTCTATTTCAATTGAGAGGAATGAATGAGATAAGTTGTGTGGCAAATCTCAAGACAAACCTTGATGGTCCATGCCAATAACTTGAGAAGCTTTATATCTTGTTTCGAATGACAAAATTCCCTTGATTTTTGAATGAGAAATGAGGTCCTTTGTAAATGTTTTGAAATGATCAATTGCCTGGATAATGTTCTGGTTCAAATTGAGATGAGCATGGTAGTCGAGTATTTTTTTTGTGTCTTTTTGTTTATTATCTTTTTCTTGGTTTTAGAATAGATTAGTCTTTTGTGCTTGTTTGACTTTTAGGGCATAATTCATTCCTTACCTTGTGAGTATCTTGCTTGAGGACAAACAATAGTTCAAGTTTGGGGGTTTGATAAGTCTGTAATCTAACAACTTATTAAGCCTTTACTGATGAACTATTTCCATGTTTTATGATAAGATTTAGAGGTTATTATGGATTTTATTGACAAGAATGCAGGTACTCATGTCCTAGAGAAGAAAATAAGGAAATGGACCTAAAAGAGATCAAAAGGAGTTCAACTGTGAAGTGATCGGAAGATATAAAGATTTTGTGGTGAGGTGCAGACCTCGTGCAACATGCACAACACGAGGTGCGGTCTGCATCTTCCTTTGCATGAAGATCATAAGAGAAGAGAAGAATTTGTTAAAGGGTGCGGCTGTCGTGCGACATGCACAAGCTCTTGTGTAAATCGCACCCTGCTTCGCACGATGATTGAAGTTCAGCCAGGTCTCTGATTCAGTCATGCGGAACTCTGCAATACGCACAATGTGATGTGCAAACTCCACGTTATAGCGCACAGCTCCTGAGGGGAACTTTTGCTCATCTTTGTATGATGAATTAGGAACATTATAAAACCCAGTTTAGGCATAGTTTTTCATAGTTTTTAATAGTTGTTCAGTTTATGGAGAAAGTTTCTCTCCTAAGGCAAGAAAGAGGATTTCAATCTATTCTCTCAAACTTTAACCTTGGACTTGTAAATTTGAGCTTGCAAATTTGAGCTTGGAAATTGGATTCATGGTTCAATTAATGAAAAGGAATTTGAATTTCCCTATGGGTATACTTTATTCTTCCATTAGCATGAGTGGTTAAGTTTCCTTGTCTAGGAATGTGTTAATGATGTGTACTTGATAAAAGGGTATGAGTCATGCTTATTTGTGTTTATATTTGTTAATATGACATGGGTCTACTGATTTCACCTAATTTTAACTCTAAAACTATTGGTTGCAAACATTGATTAACTTGATTGTGTTCTTTCTTGAGAAATGGGTTCATGATTTCGGATGTGAAATTCCTAGTGGGTACGTGGCATTCCGCTTAGATTGAGGCTAGAAATAGCTCAATTTGCCGGAAATACCCATTTAAGGGTCTAAGTTAGAGATAGTGTGACCTTCGAAAGCCTATATTAGTTGGTCTATTCCTAATCAATGGTGTTTGAATAAAAAACTGTTAGATAAATGATTGTTTGATCGAATGATTAAACAACATGCCTAAAAGCAATGCTACCTATGTTAGTTTATAAGAGTCTATTCAAATGAGCAAGTACCTTGACCTGTGTTCCAGTCCCATCGGAAGAACATCCTTAGTCGTCCTCTCTCTTGTTTGCACCTTGCATTTTTAATTTATGGCTTTGTTTGGAATTTGAATTGTGATAGATTCCCCATTTCCCCCTCTTTTACATTATTTATTGTTTGAAAAATATACCCTCGCTGTGAAGTCTTTTCTACAATCTTCTTGGCTAAGCTCCAATTCCCTGTGGGATTAACCCCGACTCCCATCAGGTAATATAAATTGTATTTTTCTTAACGATCGGCGATACCTCCATCTTGGAGAGTTTATTTAAGCATTATCAATTATCTGGGGGTGTTTATGGATGACTTCTCGGTAATTTATGATACTTTTGAAGACTATTTGGATCATCTTTAGCAGGTTCTGGCAAGACGTTAGGAGACCAATTTAGTGCTCAACTGGGATAAATGTCATTTTATGGTGCAGGAGAGCATTGTTCTATGGCATAAGGTTACTGAGAAGGGAATCGAGGTGAACCAAGTTAAGATTGATCTCATTGCTAAGTTACCACCACCAGTTTATGTTAAAGGCATTAGAAGTTTCTTGGAGCATGTGAGATTCTATAGAAGATTTATCAAAGACTTCTCTAAAATCTCTATACCAATGTGCAAGCTTCTTGAAAAAGAGGCTAAATTAAGTTTTGATGAGGATTGCCTAAAGGTGTTTGACGAGTTGAAACATAGGTTGTAAGAGGCATCGATTATTATAGCTCCAGAATGGTCCTTACAATTCAAGTTGATGTGTGATGCAAGCGGATATGCAATTGGGGTTGAACTTGCTCAATGCTACAAAAAAATCATGAAGCCAATGTACCATGCAAGCAAATCATTGAATGGAGCACAAAGGAACGATACAGTAACCGAGAAAGAGATGTTGGATATTGTTTATGCATTTGTGAAATTCAAAGCGTACCTCTTGGGTTCCAAAGTGGTAGTATACACTGATCATGCGGCCATTTGATACTTAATGTCAAAGAAGGACGCCAAACCTATATTGATCAGATAAATATTGTTTCTATAGGAGTTTGATTTTGAGGTAAAAGATAGAAAGGGTCCAGAAAATCAAGTGGCTGAACACTTGCCGCGATTGGAAAAGAGTGCACAGTTGGCTGAAGAGCTTGACCATGATGATGCCTTTCCTGATGAGAGGCTATTGACTATGTACCATGACACAGTCCCTTGGTATACTGACTATGCTAATTTTCTAATTGCAGGTGTTTTACAAGAAGATGTCAAGAACTACTAAAAGAAGCAGCTCTTGCGAGATATCCAAAACAACTATTGGGAGGAACCTTATTTATTCCGTATTTGTGCAAAAAATATTATCAGGTGAAGTGTTACTGAAGATGAGTTCCTCCCTATCCTGAAGGCATTTCATGACTCTCCATTAGGGGGTCACTATTTTGGGATTAGAACGACAACAAAGGTGTGGGAGTGTGGCTATTATGAGGCAACATCGTAAAATGATGTAAATCGACTGGAGAGGAGATGTGATCAATGTAAGATATATGGGACCATATTGAGGAGGCATGAGATACCCCTAAACATTGTACTAGATGTTGAGCTCTTCGATGTGTGGGGGATTGACTTCATGGGACCATTTCTAAGCTTGCAAGGCATGAAGTACATCCTGGTTGCAGTAGACTACATTTCTAAATGGGTGGAGGCAATTGCATTACCAACAAATAAAGCTAGAATCATCACGACATTTTTCAAGAAGAGCATCTTCACTTTTTTTTTCAAACCTCGTGCCATAATTAGTGATGGTGGCTCTTACTTTTGTAATTGAGCATTTGTTGGGTTACTTCAGAAGTATAGAGTCAAGCACAAGGTGGCCACCATTTACCATCCCCAAACAAGTGTACAGGTTGAAGTTTCAAACAAAGTGATCAAGAGAATACTTGCTAAGACTGTCAATGCCAACAGGACTGACTGGTCCTAAAAGCTGGACGATGCTCTTCGAGTATATGATACGACTTACAAGACCCCAATTAGCACATCTCCGTACCAATTAGTTTTTAGAAAGGCCTGCGACCCACCAGTGGAACTAGAGCACAAAGCACCCTGGGCTTTGGAGAAGATAAATCTTGATTGGGATGAGGCTGCGAAGTTCCAGTTGTCACAACTAACAAAAAATGAGGAGTTTTTATTTCACTCCTATGAAAGTGTTGTGCAATACAAAGAGAGAATGAAACTAGTGCATGACATGAATATCGTGAATATGAAGTTTCAACCTGGAGATGTTGTGTTGCTGTTTGATTCCCGGTTGAAGTTGTTTGTAGGGATGTTAATATCTAACTTGTCTTGACCTTTCAAGGTCGTAAGCATGTCTCCGCATGGAGCAGTTGAGCTGGAGTCCAAAGATGATTCTCGTATATTCAAGGTAGCTAATGGGTGAAACACTACCTAGGCATTTCTGATGGAGACAAACTAGTTGAGGAACTCCATCTCAAGGATGGACCAGAGCTAGAATAATCTTGGGTAACGCATCATGCCACAACATTAAATTAGGTGCTCCTTGGGAGGCAACCCAAGTTTACTGCTTTTATTTCACTTGTAGTTGTCCATTTTTGTAGTTGGAATAAAGTTACAAATGTTCAATGTGAAGATAAGGACATGGGGTAAGACGTTATTCAACTCTGGTTATGTAGAAATCCTGGTAAGTCATTACGGACAACAAAACAACATGTTCCCCATGAAAATGGACCATTTTTCTGACCGTTATAACATTGGAAAACTGGATGCTCACTGTTTATAGACGCAAGGAAAATGACCACTAAAACAGTCTGTTTCAACAAGAAATGATTTGTTTTGGAAACCGTTTTGGATAAAGGATTTTTTTTAAAAAATGGTGCTTAAGCACCATATATATATGATGCTTAAAATCAGGAGAAGAAGGGCTTAAACACCCATTTGAATTTTTTCTCCCACACAAAAAGAGTAACCGCATCTTTAAACCCCTCTAATCCCTCACCCCACGTCTTTTTTTCCCCTATGTCTTCTCCCCCAAATTCCCTTTTCCTTTATCCTACACAACCTTCTATGCACACACACACTCGTGTCACCTCCCTTACTTCTCTCATATGCTCATTGTAGTTGCAAGAACAAGAAGTGAAATCCCTCAGGTATGTTCTTCCTAAAATTCCTTCTTTGATTTGCTATAATGAGCGCACTCCATATTCTATGTCTCTATTAGAAACTAGGATTCATGGTTTAATTGTTGGTTATTTGAAGAACCCTAGTATCTAGTGATGAAATTTGGAGGAAATCATGTGAAGTCTGAGTAGCATGTGTATATAATTGTTGTTGTAATTTGTGGTAGGAACTTTGGCTGGTGATTATGGGAGGGTGGCATTCATGCAATTCTGATGATCATAGTGTATATATATTTTTTGTTTCCCATATGAATACATTCCAATTTTTTAGTTTTTCTCCCAACTATGAGTATTAGGACCCGTAGAAGTACTCTACGGATCCTAACCTTAATCACAAGGATAAAACATGGAATTTGGGATTTAAGTTCATCATTATGAATCATGAAACTACCCGTTATACCTAATACATGTTCTTTTGTTGAAGCGTAATGAAGGGTGAAAGTTTTGTTTGTCCACTGTGTTGCCAAACGGGAGGAGAAATGAACTATTTCGATACGAAATAGCTCGTTTTCCTGGGCATTGCAACTTGTGAAATTTTACCTATTTTTATTTTAAAAAATGGAAGGGGAAACAGACCATTTCTATCCAAAATGATCTGTTCCCTTGAACATTGTAACTTTTTAAATTCTGGTGTTTCTGTTATGATAAAACTGCTGAGCAAATGGTCCATTATTCCCCAGAACAAATCGTTTCGTCAACCATTTAAAGTTCTGGCATTTTTTTCCTACTGGTTTAGTGTGTATACTAACACATTCTCCAAAGGTATGGTTTGAAAAAATCAACCATACAGAGGAAGAAAAATTCTGGGGCCTGCTAGTCGGGAAAAAGAAATTCAAACACGACTATGTGATAAACCGGAAGAATATAAAGAAGAACTGGCCCCACTAGTGTGGCCCCGACTCGACAAAGGGTGTCGTGGGTGAGTCCTAGCCCTGAATCCGCCTAGTCTAAAAAGGGGATTCATCATCTTCTTTATTATCAGATTCTGACAAATAAGCCGAGGAAACATCTGACCAGAACGTTGAGGCCTTGGGAGATGCTATCCCCACTGCTAAACAACAAAGGCTGAATAAGTAGTGACAAAGAGACAACCAATATCGGGATAACATTCATAGGGAGTCACCAACATGAAAGATATCTACATTTCCAGGATAGAACACATCAAGCAGGGTAATCTGAAGAGAGGAATAGCAAATGAGATTTGAATTAACACAACAGGTCTTGCCGACTACCCGACCCTATGCCGTATATAAACACTACCAACTCAAATGGATGAGTGATTCGCCGAGCTAGTACTGCCGCACATTGGTTCGTGAGTTATATACAACCTACCTGGCAACTCTACAAAGCAATATGTCTAAGCAAACACCACTAAAGTCCCTACAAGCTCTAGACAGGGTCCACATCTGAGGTATGGACATTTATATTTCAGAACAAACCATAAACTGCTTCTGTTTTGGGCCTTAATACATTGCACCAGCAGCCACTCTTGAATACACTTGTAAGCTCAGTACAGAAGTTTAAGCAGGCTTGGTTATAATCACTAATTACTAATAAAGAGCCACCAAGGCTATGGGAAGTCATGCCCACCATACACGAGAGTTCATTAAGCTTCATAGTAAAATTCTGGGAGGAGGTTGTACATATGAGGTTGATGCCGACTACAAGTGATGATAATCTGACCACGGATAGAGCAGTGTTGGTAGCAAGTTAGTTATCTAATTTCTCAATTTATTTTGGGCATTTGATTGCACTAGAGATTCGAGATAGGACAACTAGATTGAGTACCACCATGTCATTTACATGCCTTATCACGAGAATATGTTAGGCTACGGGTATTTCTCTTTTTACTGGGTTTGACCGATTGCTTACTGCTACTAGGCCACAGGATATTGACAAGACAAAGGATGAGAATCGTGCAGCTATTAGATTGGTGCAATCTACATCCACATCGATAGATACACCATTAGAGAAGACAATCGAGCTAGCAAGTGAACAGACAGACGTAGTTTAGTCAAAACTTACTAAGGCACTACCACCAACACCTTCTACTGCTGCCATATCATCTACTATAGCTTTGGTCCTTTCCACTACACAACCTCCATAACTTTCTGCTTCGTATTCTTATACTAGAGAGGGTTTCATGTCAGTGGCCTATAAGGATAATTATGCAGACAGACATGTCCGTAGTTTGTTGAATGACCTGGGTCCATTCATCATGAGTGCGATTGATGCTGCACTGACACCACTTTATACATCCATTAAGCAGTTACATACCTGATTATATGGCTTCAATATGCATCTAAATAAGTCCATCTACTCAGTTTCATCAACATCTTCCATTGAGACATTGAGGGAAGAGATAGCCCAGAATAGGAGGGATATCCTAGAGGTACAGTCTCGTCTAGTTCTGATATTTTGTGATCTTATTGCACCTACTCGGGTTGTACCTACACCACCTACACCTCCAGTTATTTGGTTTTCCTACCCTATCCTACCTCCCCGAGATGTGGGAAAATTACCACGTGATAATGATGGCATCGAGTTAACATAGCTTGAAGTAGAGAGTGAGAAGGATAGCTTGATGAGGATAGGGATGAGAGAGTCATTAACTGAGTTGTGCCAACCTAGAGGAGAGGGTACATCTTCTAGCACATCTACTACTACAAATCTTGCACTGGTAGGTGACACCTGTGCCCCTCCAGAACCTTCAGATACTGCTGCGCATGTGGCAGACACGCAGACACCGGACCCCAGCACCTAGGGCACCATAGATAAGTCTTACTTCCCTTGCTTTATTTTCTTTGCATTTGGGACAATGCATAATTTTTTAGTGGGTGGTGGGGCTGCTCGATTGTATGCCATTAGGTTTTTCTTGAGGACTACTTTTCCTCAGGGCATTTCATTTCATGTTAAATCGGCATGTGTACTTTAGGTTGTTGTTTTTTTTAATTGGATGAAAATTAGGATGAATTAAGTAGTGATGTCTTGTAAATATAAGTATGTGTGTATTATTTTTTATTATTCCTCCTAAACAAATTACTGCCACATATGTGTGATAAACTTAAACTCTGAATGTGGCTATAATGTAATAGCCCTTTCAGTCATTCCTGCATTTACTCTATTCTTGTACTATTAGAGCTTTCTTGTGGCAGCCCCAAGTCATTTATGGCTTGTTAGGACTGGTGGTTTGGTGCCCTGGCCATTCATTTGGTCGTTATGGCCATTTCCCTATTTTAGAGTTTAAACTTAGGATATCATTAACTTCGGTAAAATTTCTTGGTAAACGCACTTGGAATCAAATTCTGATAGTTTCGTTAGCTCAAGAGCATAGATTTTTGTCTAGATTGACCCTTGGTCGGGGCCTGGGAGCTTTTGGTTTAGTTTTGTTTTGGTTTCTTTGTTTTTCTAGCCAGTTGAATTTTGATGTTTGACTTTGGTCAACATTTGGAGAAGACGGCCTCGTATGGAAATTCTGACAACATTGTTAGCTCCAGAATGTTGACTTTAGGCTAGGGGGACCTTTGGTTTGGGTCTTGAGGCTTCTGGACTCATTTTAGGCCTCTGTGTTTCATTTTGGAAAGATTGGCCTAAAGTTGGTTTTTAGGCGTTGGGCCAACTTTTCATTAAATCGACCTCCGTTGGGTTTTTGTCAATCTCGTTGAGTCCAAAATGCCATTTTAGTCGAATGGCTCATCTTGTTTGAATTTGCATGACCCCAAATGTGTTCCCAGGAGTCCGACAGAGTCAAATTTCAAGTTGGAGATGTTGTTGGCAGCTGGTTACTGTCATGGCATCAGCTGGCCATCGCCCACATGGGGCTTGGCCAAGTCCACGATGAAGCATGCCAGCCGCCATATTTTCTCATCCATCGCCTAGGAGGCACCTGGGCTGCGTGCGCTCTCCCGTATACGCAGTGGCCTGGCTGCGTGCGTGTCGAGCAAGCACCTGGCTTTGCTAGTGCCTGGTTTGTACGTACTCCTGGGCCTTCTGCGTACACATGGCCACATAGGAATAACATCCGCTGGAAGCCTTTATTTTAGCTTCTTCTTCATTCCTTTTCATTTAAACACCTAACTCGGAATTCTCCTTTGAAACTAACTCTAAAACCTCTATTTCCTCCACCATTGCTCATCTACTCTTGGAGGGGAATCATACTTTCTTTGTGATTATTTTTCTTTCCTTAATTAAGTAAGTTCATTTGCTAAATTACAAGTTAACTCTTGCAAATTCCCTCTTTAATTCCTTAGTTTGGGTAGGCTATTTTAGCCCCGAATTCTTGCCCAATTCCTCTAAAATTCTTGGCATGCACTCCTTGGATCATTGTGATCATTTTGCACCCGTTCATTTCTAGCCTCGGGTTGTAGGGCCCATGGCACTATCGGTGATCCAAATTTTGACCCGGCTATAATTATAGAAATATGGGTATGTTGGTCCCATTTTAATGCGTAGTTTATGTTTTTGATTGTGTGATTTCATTTCAGAGCTTATCGGATCAGTTCGGGCTTGGACATCATTGTTCTCCGCAACTTATCATCGGACGATAGGTAGGTTATAGTTTAACTCTTTTAGAATTCACATATATAGGATATAATTGTACTAATTAGCATCCTTGGGTTGGGTTTATTTGCTCGGTACCCCAACCCTTGTCTTCTCCTTCATGTCTGACTTATTTTACTTTCTCCAATGATTGTAGTATCCGAGGTAGATGATATTATCACCCTTGTAGTCCTGTGTGGTCTTTTATTTGACTCTGGACCATAGTGGCTGGGTTATTTAGGAATTTCCATGAGTGTCGGACATTGATATTATGATCTTAGGCTGGTTATCTGTGTTGTTTAGCGATTGGAGCATGTATAGGGCCAATAGGTTGATTGTGAACTGTTGGGCTACTGCTTGTGATTGAGCATGCCTTTATCATGCATATAAAGAGGTTTTCCACATGTTTTATTACTGTTTTGGCTTTAGGCCTACCGTTGATGGTTTTCTAAACCTTGCATGGCCTTGAGGGCTCGTTTTCAATAAAAGTGGTTATAAAGGGGTTTGGAAATTATTTTAATGGATCTTCTTGGGGTAAGAAAGTTAATAGGTTGATTTTATAACTTTTTCAAACTATTACTAGACTCAGCAAGGCTGGAGTGCTAGACATGTTTTAGTGTTGGTTGTAGATGATATTGGACTCAGCTAGGCCAAGCATCAGACTTGTTTTACTATTATTTTAGACCCAGTTATGTCCGGGAATCCTTGTGGGGATTTTTGAGACTTATTTCACCTATTTAGACTCGGATAGGCTCTAGGCATGCATTTTTGGAGATTTATTGATAGTTTGGATCCAGATTCACTCCGGACAGTTGCATTGAGGTTACTAAGGGTAGTATGTTTTCTGGGACCTCCATGGACCTTGCCGATCTAGACCAAGGATATGATTTAAGTGTGCCGGAAGAGGGGTATACAGTGTAATTAAGGTATACGTGTCATGTCCTTCAATAGATCCTACCTGCTAGGCCTATAGGAACCAGAAGGGGGAACATACGGGGTTACTGTTCCACCTTATTTTCAATATTGCATAATATCATCCATTTGTGTTAAATTCCACCCTTGTTTGTTGCTTGTTGAGTGTATGCTTCAGTAGTATGGGATGCCGGAGGGCTTATCTTAACTTTTCTGTGTTACTCTGGTGTATGGGCGCCCGTTGGGACTGTAGGTAGACTTATTATAATCCTATCGCATCTGTGGTGCTTATTATGGTCATATTCGGTGTCTTATTCAAGATTTAACATATGGGAGTTTTGTAGTGTATGCTCTTGGTTCACCTCATGTTCTACTTGGATTATTGGCATGCTTAAGTAGTAGAATTAGGTTTCAAGCATGATTAGATTATTTGATTCTCCTTTTGTAACACCCCAGAAATTCCAAGCCACGATCCGATCCGTTCTTCATTCGTTGTTAGAACCAAACTAGATGAATTTTCTATGAATCTGGGTATTAAGATTAATTACTATGTTTTGAAAGAGTATTATATGTGAATTGAAGTCATAAAGGACACCTAGCTCAAAGTTAAGTTGGAAGCCCTTCTACCGATTTAGTTTTCATGTAAGTTCTAACCAGGGTCAAATTCAAACAATCATAACATCTAAAATATAAAGAGTTAGGTGGCCTAGTACCTACAAAATGAAAGGTATTTTAATCTTCTTTCCAACAACACTAAACGCTTGTTAATATGAGTAAGGAGTAAAAAGTTATGGGCATTTTAGTGAAGCACTATCAACTATAAAAATTCGACGGGCTGGCCAATGGGCGTGGGAAACTCCGACGGGCTTCCCGACGCCCATGGTGAACACGACAGCCTATGGTGTTAGGGCTTGGGAACTATCCAGTGAGGCTATTTGGCCCCCGTGAGGTTGACGGGTGGGTCCGACCGCCCGTGGGATCCACGACGGCCCGTGGGGAGCGTCGTCCGATGACTTTTTTGCACTTTTTTTCAGCATTTAAGTTGGGAGTAGTTTGGTCCTTTCCTTAATTCAAGTCTTTCCCCTGATCCTTTAAGCACCCAAAATGGGTTATTTCTCATAAGAACATCAATCTACCTTTACAGAATTCCCTCAAGACTCTAAGTCAAGTTACCTAGGGTTTCAAGCAAGCAAGATCATAGAAGCTCAAAAAAGAAAGTCTCTCAAGAGTTTTCTTTCAGATTTCTTCTCCAAGTCTCCACCTCAAACCTTAAGGATTCTTCTCCAAGATTCATCCCCAAAGTTTTAGCTAGAAGTTCTTCAAGTTTCAGGTGTATGGGTATTCAATAAGGGATTCCATTCACCCTTATTCCCAAAACCTATGATTTTTCACTTTGATTTATGAATTTGTCAAAATTAGGGTTCTTACCCAATTTGGGGAAAACTTATGGGTTCAATTTTAAAGCATCAATTCATGGTTACCTATTACTTGTATATAATTTATTTGAGGTTCCTTAATTAATTTCAAAAGCCTATGCATTAAAGGTGATTTCTAGCATGAATCCATTAAATTGCATGTTTTCAAGTGAAATTTGGCATGTTTAGATAACATGACTTTATATATTACGAAATTGTATGCTTAATTCTTCCAGATTTGAATTAAGAAAGAAAAATATACTTTGAATTATGGTATTTCGAAGCTTTAAGACTTATGATTTGAGATTTACATGACATCAGATATATCCTTATGCTTTTCCAACAGTTTTGGACATTAAATATGTCCTTATGTTTTATGAAAGGTTTGGCATCTAGATATGTCTACCTAAGCTATGAACAGTTTTGGCATCGATATATCACAAGTATTATGTGAGCTATATGTATGTTTTGGGAGTAGTATTTAGAACTGAGGAATGAGGGTTCGATTACCTAAGTTCAAAAACTACGTTACTAGAGTAGGATATGTATCGCCCAATGGGATTATGAAAGTGGTTCCACTATTTGATCATGGTTCCCTTGACTTAGCAGGGGATAGGACATCTTTGCCAACTAGGGTTATATAGTTGGACTATGGTGCCCCGTACCTCTGCAGGGTTCAGGGCAGCTTTGCTAACTAGGGTTATATAGTTAAATTCCATGTAGCTCACATGGTCTATTGTAGGTTATAAGAAACTCCTGTATGAATGTTTTTAAGATTTCTAAGTCGTATGATATCTTATTTTGAGGTTTGACGTCTATCTCATGCTTTATTCTTCAATTTTGATATTTACTTATGATTTCTTCTATTTAGGCATGAACTAAGTTTTAAGCATGCTTTCAAGTATACTTTATCATGTCATATGCATATCTCACATACTCAGTACATTCCATAGTATTGACTGCATACCTCTTTGTGCTGCATCCTATTATGATGTAGATTTGATGGCCCATTTCCAAATTCGAGGCTAGTAGGTCAGCATCACATCCAGCCAGCTTGGTGTGTCCTTTTCATTGGAGGACTTGAATTTTAGCTTCATTCTAGACTATTAGTTCTTTCATTCAGTTTTCAATATTTAGAGTTAGCTGGGGGCTTGTCCCAGTAACTCATTAGTAGAAGAGGATTTCAGACGTAGAGTCAGATATTCAGCTTAATTCAGATTATCATTTTAGACTCATATTTTCTTAATAGATTCAAGTGCTCATTACTTAAGTTAAGTTTCCGTTATTATGTTTGTTTCAGTTTTTTAGTCATGCTAATCCAAGAGGGTTATCTTGAGATCACTTGTGATCTTGGAACCCGTGTTACGTCCAGAGGGTAGGCTCGGGGCATGACAAACTTGGTATCAGAGCACCAAATTCAAGAGTCCTTGAGTGTTTGAAAGTCGCATCAAGTAGAGTCTCTTTCATGGGTGTGAGGCGCGCCACTCTTATGAGGGGGAGGCTATGAGATGTTTTAGGTAAAACTTCACTTCTTTCATGTTCACTATCGTGCGATAGAGATTAACTCTATTTACCCTTCTAATCTATTTCTTACGCATTTCAGATAATTCCTCCATGAAGAAACCCCAAGAGAAATGTTAATCCTCCTGTTCCAGACCATAAGGTTACGAATGCAGAGTTTCGTGAAGCCATTTGTATGTTGGCTTAACCCATGACAACGCAGTTGAATGAGAAAGAGAGACTGAACATGGAACCATGACTCTAGCCGGAAGAAAACTGGTAGTACGAACCGGTAATCTTTTTAGCAGAGGTCATCCGGACCAACCCCATCTCAAGTTAACAC
This sequence comes from Jaltomata sinuosa, assembly GCA_003996215.1. Classification (NCBI taxonomy): domain Eukaryota; kingdom Viridiplantae; phylum Streptophyta; class Magnoliopsida; order Solanales; family Solanaceae; genus Jaltomata; species Jaltomata sinuosa. Next base: position 8,797 of record QJPP01002767.1, on the reverse strand, counting down.
ACCTGCACTCGATTCTCACTCTTGTCATAGTAGGGCTGCAAAGACCTTGAGGTACCCTCATTGTAGTAGTTGTGGTAAGTTTCATCTAGGTGAGTGCTTTGCTGGAAAAGGAAGGTATTTTAGGTGTGGTCAATTAGGCCATAGGATCAGGGATTGCCCCTCAACTATGCAGAGAAACAGTGGTGTTTAGCTCCAAAACCAATTCCTTTCACTGCCTAGCCAGCCAAGTCAGAGTATTCCTCCAGAAGATGAATCAGGTATGTCACTAGATTTCTTTTGTTATGTATCCATACTCCCTAGACCCCTATTCTTGTATGGTTGTGAGTTTTCTTAGCCTAGAACAGGCAATGAAAAAGGAGTCATGTAAGAGAGAGTTGTGGGTTGTTAGAACCATGTAAGCTTGACATGTCATTGCAAGGGATAGGTTGTAAATTAATGAATGTGGCATGTACAACCCCTATATGAGAATAGAAAGATTGATGCTTAGGTTTATGGCGAGAGAGAGTCATATGCTATATAATTAAGTGGATATTTACTAGATTCTAGATTAGTGTTTGTTCTGTTAGGGTAGAATGATCTTTGTTCAGTTTAGAGGATAGTGAGAGGTCCAAAGACTTGGGAAGGTAGCACGAGCCCAAGGGGGAGATATTGTAGCACCCTAGAATCTGAACCAACTTGTAAGCTTAGAACCCAAAAAAATTTCCACAATCTTAGACCCGACGGACAACCACCATGGGCGTCGAAGCTCCGAAGAGCCGTGGTGAACATCGTGAGAATCATCCAGTGGCTCTAGGCCACAAATCTTCCAGTACGATAGGCATTCATGATGGGCGTTGCAGTAGAGACGACCCGTGGGAATCCCTCATCGAAATCTCACTATGGTTTTCCCCTGTCTTTCTTGCTTTGATAGAATATCACCACGGGCGTAGTGGTTGTGACAGGCCGTGGGAACCCAACATCAAAACCCTCCAGCCACCCTAGCACCCAGCTTGCTTGTCCGATGCTTTGGCCCAATGGGCCGTCATAGGTGCGATGCCCGTTGGGCAGCTCGTGAGGTGATGTTTTCCTGCATTTCTATTTTAAGGTCAGGGGTAGATTGGTCTTTTCCTCTATTCTCTTAACTCCTAAGTGAGGTCATTTTGACACTTGTAGTAGGGTTTTATCCCCTGTTAGCCTAAACCTTTCCCATTCCCATCATTCTAAATTCTTAAAGGGAACGAACTCCACTCCTCTAAGCTTCAAGCATTAAGCTAAGAATCTCCATCTTCAAGTCCATCCCTCAAGGTTTTAGCTTAGAAGTATTCAATTATGGTACGTCTCATTATAGAAGTTCTTCAAGTTTTAGCTCCTAGATATGCTAGGGAAGAGAGGAGAAGTCTTGGAAAATGTAAGATACAAGAAACCATAAGGTATAGCTATAAGATTAAATATTGTGATAAAATACATATGGGCTTTTACGGTATGCGACTAGTGATCCCATTTGTTAAGGGCTCAAGGTTAGTGGATTTCGTGATAAGAAGAAACGTTATTCTTAAGGGGTAACTATAGATGCAAGAGGTTTAGTTGAGATAGGCTTGAACATAGTTGACGAAGGTAGTCATACTCAGACCTTAGTATCTATAGGTGCGCTGGTGATAATTTTAGTTGCAAATGGTAAGTGTGTTGTTCAGGGAAGTTAGTGTAGTTAAAAAGGTGTTCTTAAGCTTAAAAGTTACCAGTCATGTTTTTTAGGCGGGAATAGTCTTGTTCTTACTTCCTACCCTGGGTGCTCATATCATATAAGTTCAGACCTATCCATAATCATTCCTAATTCAAGAAGACCCTACGTTCAGCTAAGTCCATGGTAGTAAGTTTAGTTTAGAAAATATAGTTTTCTCGTATAACTACTCCTTTCAGTTTGATGTTTCATTCAGCTGACTATGATCCCTAAAAATGTGTTCGTTCTCTTCGAGTTTTAGCTTAGTCCCTACATTTAATCTAGACCAGTTATCATGTTAGATATTCAGCTTCGTGTCTCATCAATTATACTTATGGTCTCAGTATGCATGCATGTTCCTGGAATCGATCTCAGTTATATTTCAGTCCAAAAACTATTACCATGAAATACTTCAGCTATTAGAATTTCGTTGATAGGATTGCAACCCTTTCCCTCTACAATATCAACTTAGTAGTCTTCATTAGAGGATGAATGATCCCAAGGGGGAGATATTGTAAGACTCCAGAAATTCTAAGCCAAGATCCGATCCGTTCTTCATTCGTTGTTAGACCCAAACTAGATAACTTTTCTATGAATATAGGTATTAAGATCAATTCCTAAGTTTTGAAGGAGTATTAGATGTGAATTAAAGTCAAAAAGGACCCCTAGCTCAAAGTTAAGTTGAAAGCCCTTCTACCAATTTAGTTTTCATGTAAGTTCTAAATCGGGTCAACTTCAAACGATCATAACTCCTAGAATATAAAGATTTAGGTGGCCTAGTAAATACAAAATTAAAGGTATTTCAATATTATTTCCAATGCCATTGACCGCTCATTAATCCGACTCTAGAGTACAAAGTTATGGACATTTTAGTGAAGCACTATCAGCTGTCAAAATCCGACCGGCTGGTTGACGGGCGTGGGAAACTTCGATGGGCGTCCCGACGCCCGTGGTGACCATGACATCCCATAGTGGCAGGGAGTGGAAACTTTCTATTGAGGCTATTTGACCCTCGTGAGGCTGACAGGTGGGTCTGACGGCCCGTGGGAGCCACGATGGCCCATGAAGAGCATCGTGCGATGACTTTTCTGCACTTTTTTTCCAGCATTTAAGTTGGGGGTAGTTTAGTCCTTTCTTTACTTCAGATATTTCCCCTCATCCTTCAAACATCCAAAATGGGTTATTTATCATAAGAACATCAATCTGCCTTTAAAGAATTCCCTAAAGACTATAAGGCAAGATACCTAGGGTTTCAAGCAAGCAAGATCATAGAAGCTCAAGCAAAAAAGTCTCTCAAGAGTTTTCTTTCAGATTTCTTCTACAAGTCTCCACCTCTAACCTTAAGGATTCTTCTCCAAACTTCGTCCCCAAAGTTCTAGCTAGAAGTTGTTCAAGTTTCAGCTATATGGGTATTCAATAAGGGATTCCTTTCACCCTTATGCCCAAAACCCATGATTTGCACTTTGTTTATGAATTTGTGAAGTTAGGGTTCTTACCCAATTTGGCGAAAACTTATGGGTTCAATTTTAAATAATCAATTCATGGTTTATCATTACTTGTAGATGATTTATTTGAGGTTCCTTAATTGATTTCAAAATCCCATTAATTAAAGGTGATTTCTAGCATAAATCCATTAAATTGCATGTTTGCAAGTGAAAAATGGTTTGTTTAGATAACATGACTTTATAAAAAGGGAAGCCCGGTGCACTAAAGCTCCCGCTATGCGCGGGGTCCGGGGAAGGGCCGGACCACAAGGGTATATTGTACGCAGCCTCACCTTACATTTCTACAAATGGCTGTTTCCACGGATTGAACCCGTGACCTCCTGGTCACATGGCAGCAACTTTACTTTATATATTACGAAATTGAATGTCTAATTCTTCAAGCTTTAAATTTAGAAAGAAAAGTATACTTTGAATTATGGTATTTCTATACTTTAAGACTTATGATTTGAGATTTGCATGACATCAGTTATGTCCTTATGCTTTTCCAATAGTTTTGGACATCAGATATGTCCCTATGTTTTATTAAAGGTTTGGCATATAGATATGTCTACCGAAGAAATGAATAGTTTTGGCATCGATATGTCACAAGTACTATATGAGCTATATGTATGTTTTGGGAATAGTATTTAGCATCGAGCGATGAGGTTTCGATTACCCAAGTCCAAAAACTACATTGCCAGTGTAGGATATATATCGCCCGATTTTCTTATGAAAGTGGTTCCACTCTTTCATCATGTTGCCCTTGCCTTAGAGGGGCATAGGGCAGCTTTGCCAACTAGGGTTATATAGTTGTACTATGGTGCCCCGTACCTTGGCAGGGTTCAGGGAAGGTTTTCTAACTAGGGTTATATTGTTAGATTCCATGTAGCTCACATGGTGTATTATCGGTTATAAGAAACCCTTGTATGAATGTTTTTAAGTTTTCTAAGTCTAATGATATCTTATTTCGAGGTTTGACTTCTATCTCATGCTTTATCCTTCAATTTTGATATTTACTTATGATTTCTTCTATTTGGGCAATAACTCAGTTTTACACATGCTTTCAAGTATACTTTATCATGTTATATGCATATCTCACATACTCAGTACATTACATAGTATTGACAATATACCACTTTGTGCTACATCCTATTTTGATGTAGATTTGATAGCTCGCTCCCAGGTTCGAGTCTAGTAGATTAACATTACATCCAACCAGCTTGGTGAGTCCTCCTCATTCGAGGACTTGAAGTTTGGCTTCATTCTAAACTATTCGTTCTTTCATTCAGATGTTAGTATTTAGAGTTAGCTGGGGGCTTGTCCCAACAACTCATTAGTAGAATAGGCTTTCAGACATATAGTCAGATATTCAGCTTAATTCAGATTATCATTTTAGACTTATATTTTCATAACAGATTCAGTTGCTCATTACTTCAGTTAATCTTCCGTTCTTATGTTTGTTCCAATTTTTGTTGTCATGCTAATGCCAGAGGGTTATCTTGAGATCACTTGTGATCTTGGGTCCCGTGTTATGTCCAGGGGGTAGGCTCGGGCATGACACCTTCATTTTTTTCACTTGATATTACGGGTATACCGCCTACACTACTAGAAATTAGGCCTTTGGGAATAGTCCCAAAATCGTTGCTAAAGGCCCCAAACCCATTGCAGGTATACTATGGCAACGGGGGACATGCCCGCTGCACCAGCTCACGTTACCATTGCTATATGGAAACGATTAATGTAACGGTTTGCAAAAACATTGCTTATGGTACCCCTATAGGAATGGTTATTCATGACTAAATAACGACTATTTCATATGGCCATTAAAACAGTTGTCACCATTTTATTAGAGGTTTTGCAACGGTTCTTTTATCTTTGTAGCAACGGATTTGTCAGCTCAATTGCAACGGTGTTTGTGTTTTTGCAACAGGTATCTACTGTATGTTGGAACGAATTCGCTTGCTCAATTGCAACGGTTATTACAATCTTGTAACAAGTTTTTACTATATGTTGCAACGGATTTGAAACTCAATTGTGAGAGTTATTATTATTATGGCAATAGTTTTACACATTGATCGATTGTGCTACTGCAATGGTTAATTTTAACATATTGTAACAGTTCTAAGATCTTCCAATAATTAGTAGCATGTGCTTTAAAAAATGCTACTGCAAAACTCTATTTTACCTATTGGAACAGTTCATACATGTTCCAATAGCTTGGACTTTAATATAAATATTTGACATACGAAATTGTAAATACCACAAAAGTTGAAAATTACTAAACGAAACTGATTGATTCTAATTTAACATATCCCAGTGAAACCAACATCCGCCACAGGCGCAAAATATACAAAATATATGAGTCATAATGTCACCTGTAATATTGGAGCAAAATATACAAAATGTACAAGTCATAATGTGCGTCATCCGCCATAGGCGCAAAAAATCAGTCGCAATACGATTCATGGGAAAAATATACAGTAGTTGGCATATGTATCAATTGGATAACTAAATAAGACTTCATAATATCAATAAAAAACTTGATCATAGAAGAGTTTTAATCAGTTTCAATCAAATCTCAAATGTCGTCCTCATCCATGCTTTCATCACCCTCCTGATCATTTTCTGCATCTATAAAAATCAATAAATAAAAGTTATAAACCAATTATCATCATGAGGTTAAAGGAGAAAGGCAATAAGTTTCCTTCAACAAATAAAATCTTCATTACCAAGTCTAGACTAACAAATGTATTATATTACGAAGTCTTATCCAAGGCACTGAAGTGAAATGAGAATACCAACATCTAGTCTACAGATGCATTACCAAGTCTCATCCAAGGCAATGGGAAAGGAGAAAACCAACATCTAGGATACTGGAAACATTATTGAGCCAACACATATATGGGTTCTTAGTCAATTCTATATTTTATTAACATACATAAGTAATCCAAATAGTACCATATCAATTATAATTCGACAAGTTAGAATCTGAGATTGTTATTGCATTAGAAGTATTAATTTCAAGTACAAGCAAGGGAAACTGCACAAAAATATATGTTCACTAAATCTGTCTTCTTTCTTTCAATACTCAACAGATGCATTATTTAAATCTGAACAGATTTTGATTTTCCAGATGCATTACAAAGTCAGATTTGAACTTAACCTTATACTCTGAAATTTAGGCAAGGACACCAACATAGAGTCATTAACTACCTTGCAGACTCAAGTTAGTCCCTTTAAGAAGGATTACTATTATACTAGCATCAGACTGTTCAATGAAAAAATTCAGTTCATTTTGAAGATTAAACGCGACATGAAAAAACATAACATTAGACGCGATATAAGTAACTTCGAAGAGCTCGTTAAGTTGCTTATATTATTAGTATCCATAACATTAACCAAACAAATTCTAAATAAACTTATACATTAGGAGAACCAAATCCAAAACTACAATATTGGAATACCAAAACCAAAACCCCAACCATATCATTTGAATAGCAGTACCAAAACCAAAAAGAAAGCAACATCATTTAAAAACCAAAACTATAACATTTGAATACCAAAACCAAATCCCAAACCACAGCATTTGAATACCAAAATCAAATCCCAAACCACAGCATTTGAACACCAGTACCAAAACCACATCATTTGAATATCAAAACCAAAACCAAAACTACATCAATTGAATACCAAATCCCAAACCATAACATTTGAATACCAAAACCAAAGCCCCAACCATAGCATTTGAATAGCAGTACCAAAACCAAAAAGAAAACAACATCCTTTAAAAACCAAAACCAAAACCAAAACTACAGCATTTGAATACCAAAACCAAATCCCAAATCATAGCATTTGAATACCAAAACCAAATCCCAAACCACAGCATTTGAATACGAGTATCAAAACCATAACTAAAACCACATCATTTGAATATCAAAACCAAAACAAAAACTACAACAGTTTAATACCAAATCCCAAACCATAACATTTGATTACCAAAACCAAAACCCCAACCATAACATTTGAATAGCAGTACAAAAAACAAAAACAAAACAACATCATTCGAAAATCAAAACAAAAAAACAACATTTGAGTACAAAAACCAAATCACAAACCATAACATTTGAATACCAAGATCAAATTCAAACCACAACATTAGAATACCAGTACCATAAAACCATAACAAAAACCACATCATTTGAAAACCAAAACCAAAACCAAAACTATAGCAGTTGAATACCAAATCCCAAACCATAACAATTGAATACCAAAACTAAATCCCAAACCACAGCATTTCAATACCAGTACCAAAACCATAACTAAAATCACATCATTTTAATATCAAAACCAAAACAAAAATGTAATGACCCTTCCGGTCATTTCCACGTATAAATTTTGAAGTCAAGCAAATCGACAAAAGATATCGTAAGACCTTTAACAAATTTCCTGAACTTTGGGTCAAATATCTCGGGGATTTTCTCCCAATATATAAAGAGTTAGAAGTCCCCCGAAATACCAAATCGAAGGTCTACGAGTCTAGTTTCCAACGCACAAAACCGCGCATCCAAATAATCTCGGAGTAAAGAGTTATGACTGTTTTACCGCGGACTGTCTGGCAGAAAACGGGTTGCGAACCGGGTCGCGAATCGGGTCGGGTTTAACCTGATTTAAGCTTCAATTTTACGTTTTAAAATGCCATTTCAGTTCTAAAACAGTGATAAAATATAAGGAAGGATCCCGAGAGAATTCTTGAATATCGAAATCGTGCGTAGGCAAATTACGAGCCTAAACTTAAGAATATTATTAGCATCGTGCGTGTATTTGAAATATTTATTTAAAAGTTGAATTTGGTAAAAACTATATTAGTATTGCCTTTTCAAAATATTTTAATGGTTTAAGTATTTATTTTATAAAGTTTTTATACTCCGTAATATTTTAACGGAGATAGTAAATTTAGTTATGTTTAAATTTTTTATTATAATATAGTAGGTTTTATTGGAAATGATTTTCTAATAATTATGGTATATTTAAAATACTATATTTATTTTACCACGAATTTATTCAATACCCGAATACGTACGTAGCGGGGACCCACCTATCATTAATTGGATAAGGGGAGATGTGGTGTTGACACACACCCCCCCAACGTGGAACCCAACTAATGAGGTAGGCTGCCACTTATTACGTATTATATATTCTATATGTATATATTCTTCCTAACTTATTCCACTAATGTTTAACTTTCCTTTACTTATTATTACATAACTAAGGCTAGAAGAGACCACTGAAGGCAAGGGAGCAATTGTTATTTAATTGCTGCCAACAACACTTAGTACTTCTTGAAATATAATTGTGGTGCAAAAATTACCACAGTACATTAATTATCTACGTCAAGTTATTCCGTCCCAAATCTGAATCCGATTCCGATTTAGTTTTGGATTTTCTCGGAGTGGTTCGAGCTTGGACATCGTTGTTCCAGCAGCTTGTCGTCGGACGACAGGTAGGTTACGGTTTAATTTCCCTGACTCCGCATATATTAGAATAAAATTGTATTAATGGGCATTCCTTGGGTTGGTTTATTGAGGTTGGGTACCACAGCACCTTGACCGCTTTATTC